>JAIFAC010000358.1:0-117565 GCA_026545765.1 Plantago major
TTTGTATGGAAATTTTGTTATAGCTAATGTATTCCCTTGTATTAAAACTAGCTAGAAATATTGGGGCACTTTCATTAAAGGCGTAGTAAGATTGTGAACTCCAAGTCTCTAAAAGAATTACAATGAGTTTGTAAATACAATTGGCTAAGGTAAGAGCATCTAATGACTCAAATCTGTAGGAACCGTTTAAGTTTTCGCATATATTCAAACTTCATTGAGCTCTTTTGATGCAAATTTAAAACACAGTGAGTCGCAGTCCATTAAAGTTCATTGTAGTTTATAACTCCAGATTAATGTTGGCTTTTGTGAAGTTAATCCATGCGTCACTCCAGTTCTACTGCTTGCTGACACTATATAAAGCCGACTTGGAATAAAATTTAGGCTTTTGAATTTGGAAAAATAATTGCGAGAATAGAGACTGGAAATATAACAGGATTAGCAGATGCCACGGCTCAGATGAAATCTGATACCACTACTAAATGCAATTCACAGCCAAATGTAAAAGTAAAACAGTAGAGAGAAATGTCTTAAACTAGATTTAGCACAGCAAATGCAGTTCAAAAGGGCTTCATTTCTCCTGATTTAAGCTTTTCCCATACTGAATTACAAGGGCGCACTTGGCAAAAGACAGCTTGAGAACTTCCACAGACCTGAATTTAACTTGAAACCACCCCAGGATGAAAACCAACCCCATCCACAAACCAACCTTAAATATCATGGGGCAGAGATCACGATGCAGCTTGGGCATGGTGGCAGCAGGATCACAGTAACTCTGATTCGCACCCATGCCTCTGCCACCTCGACCTCTGTAGTTGTTGTTTCTTGGATAGTAGCCCCCAGGCTGGTGTATTATTGCCCACGGCCATTCTGGTAACCTCCTCTGTTCCACTAGTCCTCCACGGCCATTGGAATAACCTCTTGGACCACCACCTCCACCACGACCGCCTCTGTGGTTTGGTATGACCTCGAGGATACTGTTGATCCTTTGAGTCCATGTCTCTTGAGTTTTGATCACCTTCTGCTTCCTTGCTCAGCTTGAGTGTGCTGTTCTGATACATTTTCTACATCTGCTCCTCCTAAAACATATTAACACATCATCTGTCAAACTTAATGTTACCAAGTGAAAGAGAAGAAACAGCATGAAAGCTCAAGTCCAGAGAAGACAGGTAAAACTGTACTGATGGAAAATGTGTGTTGTTTCCAAAGTAGAGCTGTGAAACTAGAGTGAAATTTAAAGTATAGAATTTTGAAGTTTACTTTTAAAGAAGGGAAGAAGCTAGTGTGAACCAGAATCTGCTTTCAACTTAGTTTAATGTTAGGCAAACAGAGGCCAGAAGGTTGGACAGAATCAACAGGTGGTTGCAAGCATCTTTTCAAAGGAGAAGCCTATTACCTGTTGATGTTCTTCAACAAGTCCAGGTTGTTCATCATCATAGAATTTCACTGCCGTGGGAATTTGGTGATACATTTTCCTGCAAGAGACATTTAAAAGTTAAACTTGAGGAGCGGAAGAACTTCGGATACATCAAAATTACAACTCCAGTCTCAAGTATCAAATATTACTTTCCTTCAAATTATATTTACACTAATCAAAATAAATCGGTAATGACCATTTGTAATGAATCCAACCGTCAAAGTTGTTACAGTGATCCCCACAATGCAAATGAGTTTCCATAGCAGTCTGGTGCCAACTACACTTAAACCATGTAGTACCAAACTACCGACATTTTCTCATATTGGTAACTATGGAAAAGAATGATGGGTTGCTACATGACGACTAACAGTTGAGCCATTACTACAACTCAGGTTATCACCCTTTTGAGGTTTGGTCACATTGTGAACCCAGATGAGAATCATAGCTCAGTAGGCACCTTAGAGGAGATAACAAACTAAGAATAACTTTAATATAACAGTCTACTTTATATAGTGCCTTTGAAGTAGATATTCCTCACAGAAAAGACAGACCGTGTACCAGTGAAGTCAGTGCTACAAATCTAGTATTAATGAACCTAAAGCTATTCTTCAGTGTCCATTTCTCTTTAAACTGTTCACAATGATATTTCAATTTCACCCATCTGCCAAATGAAACCATGGCACTATTTTGATTGCTTTATCTACACTGTTCCTCTAGACACCATGAAAGAAAGTTATCACTGGTGACTCTTTTTAATTTCTCAGCTACTCTCCTTGTGACATTACTTCAGCCACTCAACTTCATGCAGATGTAAATTAAGATGAGTCGATCGACAGAATAGACCACAAGCTACCAACTCGCAACTGGAGGCACTGGTGAACTGGTGATCAAACCTGGATATTCAGTTTACTTATCCAGAAACAGCAAGTAGCAGAAATTCATCTGCCTACGTCAGGGTTCTTAGTATTTTGCATAAAAGCAAAGCTGTTTAAAATAAAATTGAGATAAGAGCTATAGTGATTGTTCATAGCATGTAGATATTCTCCTTATCCTAGGATAAGCATGTCAGTCTTTCTATACTTTCATACATGATTAAAATCTGCATTGTGATATTTACAACCCACAATGTATTACTTCCTGGCAACTTTTGGGTATTACATTTACACTATTACTTGGTGTGCAAAGGGCCAAAACTTCATTTAAAATAAAATGGGGAGTATATGAGAATCCAGAATTGTCAAGTAATCCATTAACTATCCCCAAGATTCAAATGATACAATTGCTCTCAGAAAATATCCATCCTTATTAGGTCAAGGGCAAAGCAGGTACAGCAAGCTTTGTAATGGAAGGGTTCGACTGATAAAGGAAACAGAATTTTCTGAGACATAGAAAATATTAGATGTGACTAGGCCTTATATATACCTAAAATACAAGTATAAGTGCAGGACACGTATATGAGTTCTCAGAAGGCATTGCCTCTCTCGTACAAGTGATACAAATATAAACAAATACCAACATTTATTAAAATAAAGGCAATCAATTTAATAACTCTAGGGAGTTTCTGATTGAGAAAAAATATTGATAAAGTAACTTTGTAAATCGAATAGTAAGGAGAAAAGTATCACATTAGGTCTCAAAACATGTATTCATTTCATTATGTGTAAAACTTTAAACAGTATGGGCAAAAGTAGGTGGTAGATGTCAAAAAACTGTTTCTACAGATCAAATATAATGTCAGTCAGATGCATACCAAATAAGGGACAGGACAAAATGACAATGTCAGGTTTAGAAATTACAAGTTTAACTTTACCAGTGTTTTAACTAATCTGTCAGCATGCTGATTTCATCTCTTTGAAAATCACCAATCACTGAAGTTTTTTTTTGTATATGTGCTTTTGTATATGTGCAAACTCAGTAAGCATTAGTAGCTCAGGTCTATAAATCTCTCTGAATACACTAATGGTCCAGACATGCATGCATTTCCAGTATCACAATTCACAATAATGGGAATCAGTTCTAACTATAATAAGAGCCTGACAAAGACATGAAATGTGCAACAAAACATGAAATACAAGTTTCACCACATATACAGCAGATTAAGAATCAAGTCTTAGAAACATTATGATTCCAAATGTGTAGCCCATACTACTTTGCAAACATCTACAATAATATCCTGGTCATATCAATACACAGAAGTACTAGCAGAATATTATTCTTATTAGATAAATAGCAATATAGTAGTATTATAATGTACTTTCTACAAAATCGTGAAACCTATCTACAATTAGAGCACTTATATTTATAAACTAAATGTAGCATACCTCTTGTTGATACTCAGTGACCGAGCCATCTACAGGGACATTCTCATTGGCTGAAGGATCAAGGGTCCCATATATAGGCATTTGATAAGCAGTATAATTGCCAGCAGCTGCTACTACCTCAACAGGACCTTTAATCTCTGGGGTAGTAGTGAAGTACTCTGAAGCCATTATTTTATCCAATTTCTCCCTCAAGCCAGCATCTACAATGACCGCCATGATTAAGGAGAACCCCAAATGATGGATCGAAGCATAAAAATTATCAACTGTGGCACAGATAATGTCAATACTGTATATATACACTTCACAGGAAATGATAATTAGAAGTTACCACACAAGTTCAACAAATAATATAAGCATGACAAGCGTACAATGGAGTATAAACACATCACAGCTTAGATGCTTTTAACTATCTCATTAAAAGCATACTAAATAATTTAAACTCCTTGTGACAGTGACAACGTTGAACCAAGTCAAACAACAACATAGACACACTGTAACTTGCAGCTGACCAATTTTACTTGAGCAGAGATAACCACTCTACTTGGGAGTGTTTGCAAACACTTATAAAAGCGTGCTTATGATTTTGTCAATATAAAAGCAATTTTTAGTGTATGCTACACTCACTTTAACGTTTAATTCTCTAAAATAAGCAGTCAATCAGCCAAAATCTGTACGTATCAAACAATATTCCTATGGGTCTTAAAACTTTTAAAAAAATTGTGCAATTTGACCAAATTATCCTAACTAGTTCAAATGGTTAACTTCCATTCTCTTATCAAGATATCTTGACCCCAAAAAGTGCTTATATTCTATATAATCCAAACACTAAAAGATTAGTACATTTTTCTACTGTACAATGCTTTCAATCATTGGTACCAAACGCCCCATGATTTGAGCAAAAGCAAGTTTTTCCAACATTAAGTGCAAGTAATCTTTATGTGGTTCCGATAATCACTTTCAATCAAAAGCCACAGAGCTAAAGTTGACAATTAACAAAATACAGAAGCCAGCACGGTCAGACACAAAATGACCAAAAAGCACAAGTGAACAGATTAGAGACATGTCCATAACCACTAGTACTCTCATATTCATTCATGCAACAAAAGAGTAACTCCGAAAAAATAAGCTCATATCCACGGCAACACAAATGGAAAAGGGAAAGAGCATAGCAGTTGGCATTTGCTTCTTAGTAAAAACAATAATGCACAGGGATGAATATACGCACGAAACCTATTTTATCACTACAATAATGCCAAAACCAAACAAGCCAGGAATGCAATTCTGCAAGTAACAATCCTCATTAGGTCCAGCAACATACTACTCCAAGCAGGTCGAAAGCAAATACATTAACATCACAGAAGCAACAAATAAGGGCAAATGAAACAGTATCAAATCCAAGTAAAGAAGTTTTGCATACATGTAATGCCGGAATTGGGGTCAATTGGCTGCTCCGAGTTCTCCAGCCACAGCTTGGCATGCTCCACACTTCTCAATGCATTCTGGTGCGACAAACTAGAGTTGGCCTGCCGCGAAATCAACAAACCACCGAGCGACGAAATGAGATCCAAATCCCACTCCTTGAGGCTCCCTGCACTATCATCATCCGTAACGTAATCATACGTTAGGCAGCAACTCCTCTCGTGCGTTCTCGTGAGCAATTGGTCATGTGCACTCATCAACGTCCTCACATCGAAAATGCTCCCGAAGTAGATCAGCTTAAGCAGATCCGGAATAATCGAACCGGCACTACCTCCGGTTCGTCCTCCTTAACAACAGCCGCCTCTTCCGAAGGAGCTTCAGGTTGGGGCTTCTCGTGAGTCTTCTTCTCCATGGCTGGGTCAATTTCTGAGCTACTGCCTGGGCGAGTGGTTGTCGGAGCTTCTCGAGCTCGTCAACAGCAGCGAGAACGGAGGATTTGGAGCGGAAAGTCTCCTCTTGCTCCTTGTTGAGTGTTTTACCTTGAGTGAGCGATTCCTCCATCTGAGCGATGCGATTGAGCTTCTTGCGCAAGGCGCGGAGGCGCTTGTTGATTAGATTGAGTACAGGGCCATCGTTGGTGATGATTTCGGAGGAAGCTGGAGCTGCCATTTTAGATTAGGTTTAAGGCCGCCGTGTACGGCAGTTTGGGAAGATATTTGGGGAAGGGTTTTGGGGAAGTACAAGTTGAAGCGGCGAGCTTTGTGAACTGTGAGTGTGATTGATCGAATGGATTGGATTGGATTATTATAGAGATAGATATTAATACCAGTGTCACGTTTATACTTTATATGAGGTCAATCGAGGAGTGACTATCAATATGTAATTCAGTTAGCCTCTCTATTAATTCAGTTAGACTCTATTATTTTCTTCGTTCGTCTGCACTGAATTATAGTATATAATAAAATATAATTAATTAGTATTGAATTGAATGATTTTGGAGATGAAAAAAAAAGAGACTTACTTCTTCACTAATTTTCATTTCTGGCCTTGATAATTTCAATCACATAGATGCTATGGATTAAACTTTAAATCATGCGTCAAGAAAATGGTAGGTTGTTTGGCATCTATAAAATTTGAACCAAGTATTTTATATGAATGAAGAAGCAGTATTACAGAGGCAGTCTACCAGATAATTTATCTATAAGCGAACATATTGTCAGGAAAATCGTCGATATTATTAACGCATATATTCTACCATTGGTGTTTTTCGTATTACAATGAAACATTTTGTTAACAACATAGATATTTTGATTAATAACATGGATGATTTTTTTAATAACCTAAGCCGTCTCTAGATAAGTAATATAGAGACTGTCTATTATAAGACTTTGTGATGAATATGAAATTGTAACTTAATGGAGTTTTTTTTTTTGTTGTTTGGCAAACATAAAAATTTATGATCAGTGACGTAACATAATTTATAAATTATACTAGTTGCTTATCAAACAAACAGTACATTCAATTACATAAGTATCGTGTTATATTGCAATTATGGTGTGTGTGTGAGTGTCTAGGTTAAAAGTAGTATAATAATTACAAAGTCGATTAAGTTTTGATTCGATTTAAATCTCATTAGTTAAATCTTACTTATTGATTTGAATCTGGTTTTATACATGTGTCCTTTGTGTAAATAGAAGATCACGGTTAGAATCAAATTAGCGTTAGTTCTCCTTTTATTTATTATTTTAGAATGTTTTCTTTTTCAATTATAAATTCATTTTTACATAAAATCATTAGCTTAGCGTAATGTTACGTAAATCTTAATCTTATTATAAAATAGAACTATTCAAAGGTAGTTATTACACTAATTAATTTAATTTTGACCAATTGAATTAATTTTGACTCTAAATTTCACCTATAAAAATCTTTCTATTCTAAAGAACTATCAAAGGTGGTTATTCTGTATCGATTTAATTTTTGACCAATTAAATTAATTTTGACTCAAATTTCATATATAAAATAAAGCTAAAAGAAAAAGAAAAAAGAAGGAGTTGTAAATCATCTCCACTACTCCCACCATTATAATCACCAAAACTTATATTTTCATTAATAACTCATATAACTTACTTCTATATTATAATTGAATTTTTAACTAATTATAAGTTTAAATATATATTATATTTTTTATGTCATGCATAAATAATTTTAATATGATACTTTCATCTATTTGATCGTTAATTTTCATGCGTAATTTTCTTAGTAAAGTTAAAAGGAAAAGAAAAAAAGTGAGTTATTAAATATAACTCTTTCACTATTATAATCATAAAATTCATATTTTATTAATAAATCATATAACGTATATTGTGATTGAATTTATAATTAACTAAGTATAAGTTTGAATATATATATTATAATGTTTATGTCATGCATATTTAATTTTAATATGAGACACTCATTTATTTAGCACGTGAAATTTTTCACTGTGCATAATTTTTCTAGTTATTATATAATAGGGCGACTAGGCATGTGCAACGGATCATCATTTGAACGAATCCACGTACTATAACCTAATCCAACAAATATCAATGAGCCCTACACTTTCACATATGGCCATATCCAACGCCTTCATCATTACCAGATCGATTCATCACCTTCATCGTCCATAGCTCCGGCCGCCGCCCGCCCAACCTTCCTCTGTTGTCCGACGAAAGGAGTCTGAACAAGGTCTCCTACGAGAAGGCCGATCGAACTATGCAGGACAATCACATCCCAAAATGTGAAATGGGACTGCCTTGGCCAGAGTAGTAAAAATCACCATTATATTCTTTGCCTTCTAGTGTCTAATTGTATTTCCCCCCTAATTTGTTGGAAAATTCTGTTCGTTTGCTCTTTTTTCTAGCTGGAACAGATTTAGAGGCATTAGAATAGATTGATCAATTCTATAGATCAGTATTAAAACATGAATCATAGTGCTTTCTTTTCCCTAAACTGGATCATTGTCTCCATCAATCCGGCACGGGCCTAACGAATTTGGGAATTACTTTACATGAACAATTAGGGTTCTTGGTACTTGCACACTTTGGCCGTGTTCTTGACCTTCGTTGTTCACGTTACTCGATTTAGAAAACTGTTATCATAATTTCAAATGCGTTTGAAGATGGATACGCAATTTCTATTTTGTTTGTTTACATCATTAAAATTGTTTATCTAGATATTTTAGAAATAAATAATTATATTATAAGGGTATAATTGACAATTTATATTTTCTGGGAATTTTTAATAATTGAAAAAATGATTTTGAACCAAAATTATTGAAAAAATGACTTCGAATCAAAACGAATTGACCAAATTAAATTTAATGCCACGCGAAACGTTTAATGAGGCACTGCGTTCGAAATCAATGAAGTACCAGAATTAAAAATCCCAGATAAGTTTTAGACACTAAATTTTTTTTAAGTATATTAACCCCTCCCCAATTAAACCTTGTTTTCTTAAGGATCAACATAGACGTTGATGTGATACATAGACCATCCTAAACTTTTGTCCATTGTCATAGTAACAAAGTAAATGGAAATATGGAACTTTATAGTATCGGAACTTAACTTGAATTTGCTCATCATCATCATAGAGTGAAGAAATTCGGAACTGTATAATTCGGTATTTTGTTCTGTGATGGACATAGTAATAATAACAGAGTAATTTCCCTTGTATAGAATTAGTATGTTTTACGAAAAAGGTATATATAAATGTCATAAATAACTCAAATTACAGAGTAATTTCTCTCACACACTTTGAAAGTGTCCAGTGGGTTAATCACTCAAGAAATGGCAAGAGAAAAGGAAGGTGACTTTCGTTACAAAGATGCCTCAAATACCTCATGCAAAATACTCAGTCAGTTAAGTCGGAAGGGACTTCTTCTTCACGTGCAGCAACGTGTCAGAGCATACAACCAAACTTCCATATCACCACATTTTTACATACAATGAATTACATGTTAATCAATTTGGCCACGATGGACTCTTTTAGTCTCAATTTTTTGGTAGTGTCTGTTTTACCGAAGTCCGCACTTTTGTGCGTGTCGGTTTGGTATATGTGCCATCAACCCTCACGGACATATGGCTTTTTAGGAACACGCCGGTATATAGGTAGTATTTGAAACACGCCCAACACGACTACGGTGATGACAAGCACCACAGATACACTCCGAGACGAATCAACTAATCATGGGAAGTAACACAAATTACAAGTATAAGAAAACATATCAGCACAACAGAATTCTTCTCCCCAAACCGGTTCTTCGTAATGCACTGGCTTTGATAAAACAGATCATAAAGAGCATGTCGTTCGTCATACTTAAACTTAACGGTATACATGAGCATGAAGAGGCGCAAACAAGGGAGTTTGCACTTCCGAATAATTCACACGGTGCGGTACAATATTTTTCATCGGCTTTAAAGTTTCTCACGGCTTTTGGACGAAAGAGTTAAGCAGACTTGCTATTTACAAGAGAAACAAACTTACGAGATTTTAAATCCACTCATACCTTAGTTAAATATCATGCAAAACATAAGCGACTAGCGAATTTAACACTCACAATAGGAGCTTTAATAACTTGGAAGAGCGACTCACGAAAGACTACAGAAGGAAAAGAAGAAAAGAAAAAAAATGGCCAAAACATACGGAAAGTAAAGGACGAAAGACTACAGGGACTCGGGTAATAGAGAAAAAATGCAGACAAGACACTAGAGAGCAGATTCCCCCTCCCCAAACCTAAACTCAATCATGTCCTCAAGTGTAAAGTGAAAAAGAAAAGAGAATAGGAGCTATAGGGACTTGTCTGCAGGTGTACCTTTATTAGTCATGTACTAGACTTGCTAAGAACAACCTCTTCACCTGGTTGCTCTTTAAATCCTTCCAGGTATGGCTTGACCCGTTGTCCATTGACCTTGAAGGTGGATCCGTCGCTTGGGTTCGAGTTAACGACACCATGTGGCGCCACTTGAGCGATTTAACAGTCCGTCCATCGAGGCGACTTACACAGAAAGCTTGATTTAAGCGAGAATTAAAGAGTAAAACTTTCATACCTGGGGTCAAATCCTTACGAATAATTCCCTTGTCATGATACTCCTTAGTCTTGGCCTTATAGATCTTAGCATTCTCGAAAGGTGTTAGGAGTTCTTCCGATTAGAAAGGCGATCGCTCTTTTCCATGCATCAAGTCGAGGTTTAGGGTCTTAATCGCCCACTCTGCTCTGTGCTCAAGCTCTACAGGTAGATGGCAAGCTTTCCCATAGACTAGCATGTAGGGTGTGGTGCCTATAACAGTTTTATAGCTAGTGCAATATGCCCTAGCGCCATCGACATGCGACCGATCTTTCGGTTGAAACTTCACCACCTCTCAAGTATGGTCTTAATCGCGATTCTTGACCTCTACGGCGGAAGTTTGAGGGTGATATGTTCTAACAACCCGATGATGCACTCCGTATTTTCTATGATTACATGAAGGAGCGGTTGATGAAGTGGGAGCCACCATCATTGATTACTACCCTGGGGGTACCAAACCTGCAAAGAATATTCTTTGCAAGAAAAGAGACAACAACTTTGGAGTCATTAGTCTTGGTTGAAATTGATTCCACCCACTTAGTCACATAATCAACAGCAACCAAGATATATTCAAAGCCATTACTCTTGGGGAAGGGTCCCATAAAGTCGATGCCCCACACATCAAAATGTTTAACAACAAGATTACTGGTGAGGGGCATCTCATTCCGCTTGCTTATATTGCCACTTCGCTGACAGGCATCACAACTAATACGAGAATTTATGAGCATCCTTAAAAAGAGAGGGCCAGAAAAAACTTGATTGAAGAACTTTCAAGGCCGTTTTCTTCCCGCTATAGTGCCCACCACACTGCAAAGAGTGGCAGAGTGCAAGTATGCTTCCCACTTCATCTTCCGGAACACATCGCCGCATCACACCATCATTGCCCAGTTTGAACAAGTATGGACCATCCCAGAAGTAGCTCCTGCAACGAATAGCAAAGTTCTTCTTTTCCTGCGAAGTCATGTTAGCGGCAAACAAACCTGTAGCCTTAAAATTAACAATGTCGGCAAACCAGGATTCTAAACTAACAGAGAATAAATGCTCATCAGGGAGAACATCAGGAATTTGGGCGGGCGGCGATGGCGCCAGGATTAATCCTGGAAAGGTGATCTGCCACTAAGTTGTCTTTGCCACACTTGTCAACTATTTCACAGACAAACTCTTGCAGCATCAAGACCCAGCGAATAAGGCGAGGCTTAGAATTGCTTTTGGCCATAAGGTGGCGGATTGCTGCATGGTCAGTATGCACTATTACCTTGAATCCCTTCAAATACGACCTGAATTTATCCAGGGCGAATATGACAGCCAGGAATTCTTTCTCAGTGGTAGTGTAATTAACCTGTGCACCATTTAGAGTTTTGTTGGCATAGTAGATCTCATGAAAATGCTTATTGACCCTTTGTCCTAGAACAACACCTATAGCATAGTCAGAAGCATCACACATAATCTCGAAAGGTAAAGACCAATCAGGTGCCATGACAATATGGGCAGAAACAAGCTTTTCTTTCAGGGTATTAAAGGCTTCCATGCACTTATCATTGAAAACAAAAGGAACATCTTTCACAAGCAAGTTACTAAGGCACTTAGCAATCTTTGAGAAATCCTGGATGAACCTCCTATGGAATCCTACATGTCCTAGAAAAGATTGTAGCTCTTTCACAGAAGTGGGTGGGGGGAAGTTTCACTATAACATCAAGTTTAGCTCTATCTACCTCAATCCCTTGATTTGAAACCACATGCCCTAGAACAATACCTTCTCGCACCATAAAGTGACTTTTTTCCCAACTAAGGGTCAAATTACACTCTATGCAACGTTTCAAGACTTTATCAAGTTTACCAAGCGTTCGTTGAAGGAGTCACCAAAAAGAGAGAAGTCATCCATAAATACCTCAATGAAATCCTGCACCATGTTAGAGAAGATAGAGAGCATGCACCTTTGGAAAGTTGTCGGAGCATTGCATAAGCCAAAAGGCATCCTGCGATAGGCGAAGGTGCCATATGGGCAAGTGAAGGTGGTCTTCTCTTGGTCCTCCTGCGCTATAGAATCGATAGAAACTTGAAAGACCATCCAAAAACAATAGAACTACGTGTCCCTTGGCGGTTTAGCATCTCATTAATAAAGGGGCAGGGGGAAGTGATCCTTCTTAGTAGCAGCATTCAATCTCCTGTAATCTATGCAAACACGCCACCCTGTGGTCTTCCTAACAGGAACCTCTACCCCTTTCTCATTGGTCTCAAGTTACTCCGGACTTTTTGGGACAACATGCACAGGGCTTACCCGTCTCATCGGCTATAGGGTAGATCATATCATGTTCTAACAGCTTAAGCACCTCAGTTTTAACTACGTCTTGCATGACAGGATTAAGCCTACGCTGGGGTTGCCTCACAAGTTTGGCATCATTTCAAGACTAATCCTATGGGTGCACCTAGTCGCACTAATTCCCTTGATGTCACCAATCCCCCATCCTATGGCTTCGGAGTTCTCTCTCAAAAGCTCTACTAGCCTATTCTCTTCGTCCTTTTGCAATTTCGAAGAGATTATCACAGGTTTAGTTTTATTTTCTCCTAGGAAAGCATATTTAAGATGGGATGGGAGCTCCTTAAGGTCGGGTTTAGGGGGATCGATTTCCCCAGTGTTTCCACCAAGAGGGTGGATTTCCTCACCGGTCGACTTGACGAGTCGAGCATGGGACTATCTCACTACTCTCCTCACAAAGCATATCCTCATCAGAGCTAAGGGTTAAAGCTGCTTCTAGCTTATCATCAGTTAATGTAGCTAGGTAAGTAGCATGCACACATTCATCAACAATATCATCAAACTCAGCATTTACTTCAGAAATCAGATTATATTCTTCCTTTGGTAGGTGTCGAATTACACGCCGTCGTGTTGCATCCTTGCTGATCTTGTTGCCACCAATTTCCATGGCAATCTTCCCTTCCGCTACATCGACCTGCAGCTTCACTGTTTTCGTAAAGGGCCTTCCCAGAAGGATCACATGGTCCTTACTACTAGTGTTGGCTCGGGTAGTACCACGAATCTACTAGAACTAGGAAGGTGTCTACTCGACGGTCATAGTGAATCACTCCCGAGGCGCTGATGCTCTGTCGGCTGAGTTGAGGTCATGTTTATTGGTGCCAGTTCCCCCAACCCCATCTCATGGTATAGAGCATAGGTGATAAGATTGATGCTGGCTCCCAGATCGAGCATTCCTTTTGCTATCCTCCCATTTTCCATCTGTATATCAATCACAAAGCTCCCGGGATCTTGTTGTTTCCTTTGGTAAGCCGACCTTTGAATTAGGCATTTACGGTAGAACTAGCTTTTAGTTGTGACTTCTCTTGCTTGCATTGAGATCCTTGAAGAACTTAGAGTAGGAGGGACATTATTGTTGATCTGAGACATGTGTCCGATCCGTTAAGGCGCCATAGGCGTGTCTAGGCGCATCGAAATTTGAAATAGCCGATTCGACTAGTCAGAGCCCTCAAATGGTCCGACTGGGGAAACCATTCCGGTCGACTAGTACTTACAAGTCAACACACCTTCTCATTAAGTCCAACCAAGCTAGGTGTCTGACTTCCAAACGACAAAAGGTCACATGGTCCTTCCAAGTACCTGTTAGTCGATCTAGGATGCCAAGCGGTCCGGATGAGAGAATCTCGGATGCCACCATCACATTAAGACCAAGCGTATATATGAACCACTCGGATACTTTCGTGAAACTTACGGCTCGGACACCGAGTTACCTAAGGCGAGATCAACCAAGCGAGACAGATCATCCGATGGGTGACACGGACCCAACAGGCGGAACATTACTCTCAGTGGGAAAAGGTCCAAACTACCCTCCCAGGCCCATTAATCGGATGTGGGATACTGTTCACTATTGGGCTGTGGGCCAAAGGTAGCATTGGTGTCCAAACCTGAAGCTTACACTTGGCACCATCTTATGAGTCATTTCATAAGATATGGTCTCTATAAATATAGAACAAGGTCTAAGACCTTAAGGTAAGTCACAATTCCCAAGTGATAAGAAATAATTATTCCAAATCATATCTCATAGCTACTACATTGGGAGCTTTACAACTCTCTCTTGAGTAAAGTCTCTTACCCGGTTGACAACTTGCAATCCGAGTTACCTATCTAACCCCCCCCCCCTAGTCTTTTCAGGTGATCAACCTCGGACCAAGTCATCGGGTCGGACCTCAAGTTGGTGGCGGATCTTAGATCAGGGATTTGTGGTAGTTTAGTTAGTTTAGTGTTTGAGGCTAAACCCCTTAACATTTTTGGCGCCGTCTGTGGGAATCGTTACGAAAGGTTCCGTGTTTCAATCACTCGAATGGCAAGAAAGAGAAGGGCAGCATGAACCAGTGCAACTGACGTCGGAACTCCACCCCCACGTCCACACGGACGTCCACCAAGTAGAGGGCGGAGAACGATGCAGCGGAGGAACACTATAAGAAGAAGGTATCCGGTGATGGCCACACAGCAAGCCGATCCACGGATGAAGGAGGTGATGTTCCGACGGAAGAGTCGAAATGTTCACGAGAACATTGTACACGAGAACCATGGAGAAGAAGTGTCTGAAGTTTCTCCGTGAAGCTTCGAGGCCCCACTATAGGTCAACGATTTACTATGCCGATGGTCGCATCGTCCGCACTAGTGACCTCGGATTAAGTGAGACTCGATTCGATAGATTGCTCACGATAATCGAGGTTGCCTCGTCTAACAATGCCCATCCTCGAAGTCACTCCGCGATGGCTACTCCAGTTCAAGAGCGACCTATCAAGGAACATGCAGCGTCCGATCCGAGAGGTTGGGGAATCGGCTACCTCGAGAGGATCTGCGGAACCTTCTAGATCGGAGAGCATCGCTTCCCAAGTTCGGGTGAAGGAAGTCCGAGCGGTAGGAGAGAAATATCGGGAGGAGGATAACAGGCGACTAGAGCTCGCAACAAGCACCTCTAAGAGCGGAGATCATGTGGCGGAAACCATTCCGATTGGTCCGTTTAGATGAACTCCTGCGGATGTAGTAGTTCATCCTAGGGCGGGGAGATAATGAATGCGAGAATAAATCTAGGCTCGAAAAAAGCCTTGAAGCCTAGATTCTCAACCTCGGCGTTTGGTGAAGGATCATGAAGCGGTAGCTACAAGTGCACGAATCCTTTGTGCGATGACATTATGAGAGAAAAGGAAAGGAGCAGAGCTTGGATCAAGTGATTCGAATTTGGAATACTATTATGGGGATACTTGTCCGTTGGCCACTTGACAAGGTCTGATAGTAAGATGGATTCCAAGGGATGAGTGATATCTGAAGGCTCTCACTTTTCATCCACCCTCTTGAATAGCTATGGATTGGTACACTGCGTTGCCAAACAAGTCGATAAGATCTTATGTGGACCTCACCTCCAAGTTTCTGGGACGATTTGGAAAATCAAAGATGAGAAGGCGCACTGTGGAGCATCTGGCAGAAGTTATCCAAAGGGAGCAAGAGGATTCAGGACCTTCCTAGATCGCTTTAACGCGGAAGTTCTTGAGTTGAGCCACACAATATTAAGGAACGGTTCCGTCACCTGTATGCTAATACTTTCAACACAGAGCTCCGCAGAAAACTTTCTAGTCAGGAAGTGAGGAGTGAAAATCATTTGGATGACATCTGTGAAGAAGTAATGTATGGAAGCGATCTTGAAGGAATGTTCCGGTGAGGCGGGATCGAAGGAAAGGAGCGATAAAACAAGAGCATCGCCCTAATAAGTTTGATCCGATGAAGGATCACGAGATAAGGGCTTCCACGGAGAAAGGAGTCCGCCGAGGAGATATCACGGATTATACCGTCTCGATAGACCAAGATCCGACATCTTGGCAACTATTATTGAGAAGAAGTTGAATATTCAATGGCCGAAGCCATCTCACGATGTAGGAAGAACAAGAATGCAAAGGGATATTGCAAATTTCACAAGAGCCGTGGTCATGGGGCAGGCGATTGCATTCAAGCCCAGCGGAGGTTGAACATTTGATAAGAGAGGAAAGTTGAAGGAACACGTCTATCTGGACGAGCCTCCTAGACATGATAGGGCGAGCGAAAAGGGATGATAGAGCTACGAGCCACCGCCCGTCCTCTATCCTTGCCACCTCCATGACCGACCATCCGCCTCACGGACCGACACCCATACAGCGATGATGACATTGAAATGGAAAACCCTCCATACGGTAGAGTGATCAACACCATAGCGGACCAATTGGGGCGATAGTAAGAACACAAGAGAGAGGGCATTTCGGAATCTAGGAACAATGACGGATCATATCTTTGCTCCGACAATTCGAGGAACAAATGCTATATACTTTGATGATAGTGAGATCCCTCCTCCTACGGCGGAGGCGAAGACATAGATGATCCGGATGTTCATTGGTGGTTTCTTTAACCATTGCAACTTATCGAGTAAACAAGATCTGGTAGATCTGGGAGTTCCTCGACATCATCTCCAAATCGACAATAGATCGGATGAATCAGGAGAAATCCGATATGAGAGAGTCGATACCTCCATATTAGGGTTTGGAGGAGGCTAAGCCCCCCAGGAAGTGTCATGCTTCATGTTTCACTTGGGACACATCCATGATTGACCACTAGTCCGTTTTGTACTGGTGGATCGAACTTTTGACTACAATGCCATCTTTGGTCGTCCGGGACTCAATCAATTCCGAGCTATATCCTCCACCCTCCATAATAGGATGAAGTTCTGGACCCCGTGCGGAGTTGGAGAGGAAGTGGGAACATCCAGAAGCTTGGGAGTGTTATATTATGTCCACAAGGAGAGCATCCGCACTTTGCGTGTTAGCGATCCATGACTTGATCCATGAGTTGTTCTTCCACCAATAAAGGAGAATCCTAAGATTAGGGTAGGGAGCCAGAAGGACAAGTTTCCTAAAACTGCACGGATCGAGCCTCATGAAACTCTCCGGGAAGTTGAGCTTCTTGTTGGGTGCCCGGATAAGAAGACTAGAATCGGGACAGAGATGAGTGCGGAAGTGGAAATGAAGCTCATTGCTTGTCTCCGAGATAACAGTGATGTCTTTGCTTGGAGTACTGACGACCTAAAGGGGATAGATCTGAGGGTTGTTGTTCACCGTCTGAACATGGATCCCTCGATTAAATATATCCGCCAGAAGAGAAAGGATTTCGGTCCTATCATGGATGCCATCATATCCGCCGAAGTTGATCGACTCATGAAAGCAGGACATATCGAAGAGGTCCGTTATTCTGATTGGGTTTGCAACATGGTTCTAGTAGAAAAGTCACCAGGCAAATGGCGGATGTGCAATCATTTCACCAGGCTAAATAAGTTTTGCCCAAAGGATCCATACCGTTTGCCACGGATTGACCAATTGGTTGATTCTGACGGATCGCGTTCTTGAGTTTCATGGGCCGTATCAAGGCTTTACCGAACCGGATGGCGAAGGAGGATGTTAAGAAAACAACTTTCTTTCTTTGCGAGGAGTGTATTGCTTTAAAGTGATGCCCTTCGGATTGAAAAATGCGGGAGCAACTTACCAACGACTGGCGAATCAGATGTTCAAGGAAGAAATTGGCAAGACCATGGAGGTATACGTAGACGACATGCTCGTCAAAATCAAAATCGAAGAACAACATATAGAGCACCGGAGCAAATGCTTCGCTATCCTCGAAATGCAGGATGGCCAGATCGAGAAAAGTGCACCTTGAATTGAAGAGGCGGAAAGTTTTTAGGCTACATGGTCACGAGAGAGAGGATAAGCGCAAATTCGAGAAGATCAAAGCAATCCTAGATCTGCCTCATCGAAGAACCTCGATGAGGTACAACTTATTGGACGTCTCATGTACTTAAAGTCGTTTTATTTAGCGATCCATGAAGAAGAACCTTCCGTTCTTCAAAATCCTCCGGGAAGGAGAGAGCTTTGAGTGGACCGCGGAATGTTCTGAGGCTTTTAAAAATTTGAAAAAGTACCTCCATTCCCCGCCGCTGCTCTCCAAACCCGTTGAAGGAGAACCACTCTACCTCTACCTAGCAATTACGGAAGAGGCAATGAGTTCCGTAAATGCAGGTCGACTAATGATCACTTGCCAATCTACTATCGTAGTAAAGCCCTTCTTTGGCGGAGACACGATACGTCAAGATTGAGAAATTTGCATATGCTCTGGTTTACACTGCAAGGTGATTAAAGCCATATTTCAAGTCTCATAAAATATTAGTACTAACTACGGAACCTTTGAAACAGGTCATGGGAAAGCCCGACCAATCCGGACGACTCTCTAAGTGGGCCATTGAGCTGAGCGAATACGACATTAGCTATCGAGCTCCGAAACGAAAGCTCAAGTCGTTCTTGACTTTCTAGCGAGAATACCACAAGCGAGTCGAGAAAGTCCGGATAAGCAGGCATTTGAATGCCTAATCACCATGAGATCAACGAAAGTCGGTTCCGAAGATCAGCGAAAACCTCGAGGATGCTCGGTTCATCAATCGATCTCAGACTACATCATGGGAGGAATCTCGGGTAAACCAAATGTTCCTTCTCGATGATATCACAAGGGAATCCGGTACTAACAACTCTGATCCGGATGTTAAAGAGAAGGAGGAACAAAGGTTGGAAACTCGGGAGCTTACAGAAGATCTCCAAACCAAAGAACATCCCTCTGATGTTTGGACATTGAAAGTGGATGGCTCCTCCACTGGAAGAGTAGGAGGTATTGGAATCTATCTTAAAAGCCCTGATGGCGCGGAACTCGACTATGCGATATCCTTGGACTTCAAAGTCACCAATAATGAGGCTAAATATGAAGCATTAGTCGGTTGCGTCTAGCCAAGTCCCTGCGGATCCAAAACTCAAAGCTTAGATTCATAGTTAGTTGAAGCCCAATTTTCAGTGCTTTTGCCACAAAGGTCCTTGATGATCAAGTATCTTGATCTACTTAAGCAAGCTAGACTCTTTGATGAGTTTACCTGGAGAAGTTTGATAGGGCATGGAATGAAAGGCGGATGCTCTGGCAAAGTTTCGTCCATAGCAATACTTGCTCTGACACGAGGAGGTAATCCTACTCACTATTCTTGACTCATCCGTCATGAGTCCTACTCAGCTTATGATAAGCTGAAGCAGAAAGGCTGGATGGTGAGATCTTTAGTTATCTCAAAGGCGGATCATTACCGGTGATCCGAAGGAGTCAAAAGTGTCTGTTGAGAAAGCGATTTTATACTTGGGAAGATTTGTATAAGAAATCTTTATTGGGACTCATTGAGATGTTTAGGTCCATGAAGCGAAGGCGTGCTTGAAGAAATTCTGGCAGGCGGAAGCCATTAGGACGAACTCTTGCTCGGAAGATCATTCGACAAGGCTACTACTGGCCTACCATTGATAAGGATTCCGCGAGCTACGCCCGAAGATGTCCTGATTGTCAATATTATGCAAATGTTCCCCATCGTCCGACACACCCTATGAATCCGTCAGTCATAGCATGTCCGTTTGATCAATGGGGAATGGATATTGTCGGGCCATTTCCAAGGGGCACTCAACAGAAGAAATTCTTAATTGTGACCGTGGAATATTTCACCAATTGGGTAGAAGCGGAAGCTGTGGCAACTATCACGGAAAGCCGCGTGCGGACCTTTATTTGGAAAAACATCATTTGTCGCTTTGGACTAGCAAGAATTCTTGTATCGGACAATGGTGCTCAATTCTCGGGCAACAGACTCAAGGAATGGTTGGCATATTTCAAGATTGAACAACGCTTCACATCTGTCGGATACCCACAAGCTAATGGGCAAGCTGAGTCCACGAACAAGACAATTGTTAAGATCTTGGAAAAGCGGCTGAGAACTTCTCAGGAGAGTTGGGCGGATGACCTAGATGGCGTACTGTGGGCTCATCGCACCACTGCGCGGACCACAACTAGAAACCCCATTTGCCCTGGTCTATGGCTCGAGCGGTCATACCGGTGAAAGTGCAGTTGAAACAATGAGGGTCGAGGTTGATGATTCCGTCAATCGTGAAGCTCGGATATTTGATCTAGACATGCTGGAACAGAAAAGAACTGAAGCATTGGCTAATATCCACAGGTACCAAGCAACTGCAGCCCGAGCCTATAACAAGAATGTTCAAGCGAAAGACTTACAGGTCGGAGACCTAGTGCTCCGCCGAGCTGATATCTTGAGCAATGTTGGGAAGCTTAAGCCTAAATGGGAAGGACCTTACAAGGTCGTTGGTGCGAAGTGAGCGGAGATTCTGAATTGGAAGGCAATCGGACACCTCAGCGTACTTGGAATGCCAGGAACCTTCAAAAGTTCTATGCGTAGGTATGGTTACACGGACTTCTGCCGGTCATTTGGATATTTTAGGATAAAAACTGTTTGTTACGCGGAACTCCGTCAGTTCTGTTTTCGTTATTCTTTTGTCATTGGCTTTACGGCCCACAGGTTGTAATTGAATTTCCGTCAAATCAATACAACTTTTATTTCTCAATTCATAAATCTGAAAACTCGTATTCAGACAGCGGAAAAGCAAGCAATCTTATTCATACACGGAACAAGGCATCCATAACACTGTATTTACAGTTTACAATCTCAGATCTTTGTAAGATCTACGGTTACAATGCTAAAAGGTAACGAAAGGATTTTGTAGACTTGTCATCTTCTCTCGGGATTATTCCTCCGTCAGGAAAGCTTTCTCCGTGTCAATCGATAAGCATAATTTCCCTGGAAACCAAGAGCCCGATCTACCTGCACATTGAAAAATGGTTAGACATGACAGAATCTTTTATGATATCACCGTACCATGGTGTACTCGTATAGATCCTGTGCACAGGAAATCTGAGTCCCAGCGAACAATGGTATTTAGAAGTCGAAGCGACCAAAATCTCAACCAATCAAACCTCCTATCTCCGGATAGGGGTTCTTCAAAGTACTGTTTGTGAATCCGAGCACGGATCTGACGCATTGATCGTATGGCGACCCACCTGCCAGCAGCTCCTCAGAAAGGAAAAGCTCCTACCGGGTGGATCGCACATACGACCGATAAGATCATCTGTTAGTCTACCCTCGGATCTGAACATTTCCCAAGATCTGTATTTTTTAACAACTGATCTTGAGCAATCATCCCCTCAGGACCCGCCACTCTCAAACTCGAGACAAGCCGATTTGAGAGTGGGCGGAATCTCGAGGGAGACTAATCAATAAATCATCTTCTTATGGGTACTCTGGGGCTCAAATTGTAAGATCTATCCGAGTTTGAGAAAGAAGGTGGAAATTTTCGATAGAATGGAAGTTGGAGTCGGTTAGGCGATCGATGCAAAGGAGAACTCGGGTATTTATAGATAGACGAACGATAAGCGTCAAACCGTAAGAACCTTGGCGTCGACAATGGGCTTGGGCCATCCAGTAGGGCGAGGTGTTGGATCGTGAGCTTACCCTACGATCCGAGACAAGCCCATTAACCGTGTCCGAGTTCGTACCTGCTGGCCATTTTGCAAGTAAATGGCATAAAAAATGATCCGACAAAGTAAGTCTATGAGAAAGGTAACAACTTCATCTATTGAGGTCAGTTCGAATTTCATTATAAAATCATTCGAACATTCAAAAAAACGGAAAGTACAACTTTTCAAGGTCCGAGGACCATACATATGCTCACAGGCATACCGCCTTGTCCCTTCAATGGATTCGAGGTTGAGCCTTGAGATTCGAGCCGTCACCTTGAGCCAGCGAGCTTGTTGCGATTCGGATCCTCCTACGGATCATCTTCAGCATCCGCTCTCTCTCTCTCTCTTCCTCGGCTCGCTTCCTGGCTGATTGAGTCATCCATTGTGCCTTTACCAGGATAAGTCGGAGGGTGCGTGTTTCCACAGGCACAATTTATCCAGTGCCGACATCAATCGTACTTGGGATCATCTGGTTCTCCAACGTCGAAGCTCTCCAAGTCGGGTAGCACTGCGCTTGCATTAAGGTGAAGTTGCCTAGCTCGGCCTGCAGCTTCTCAGGCGGATTCCGACATCCTAAAGGAATTTGACTTTTTCGGGGAGTAAATTTCTAAAAAAGGAAAGGCTGAAGAGAGGTAAAACAGTGAGAAAGGAAGAATTACCATATCCTTATTTATAGGAACGAAGAATCCTGATCCGCCACGTGTCCACCGTCGATGGCTCGGAAGATGAAATGGCCTTGATAATAATGGCGACTTTACCGCTTCACCTTCCCCTTCTAGAAGATTCGCATCCCATAAAGTAAGTCGGTATAATAAAAGGTTGTCCGAGCTTGCAAAGTTGTATATTTGCTACTTACGATAAATGAGCGTATAAAGGACGGATCAAGGAAAATAAAGGAGCACACAATTGTTATATCAAAGCAAATGTAACATTGTACCGGGAGCGACTACTACAGACAACAGAAATGATAAATATTGTACTTGGCAACTGCCCGTGCCACCAAAACATCTCAACATTCAAATGTTTACAAAAATTTTCCCGGGGCATACCCCGGACTTCTTACTGAGGAGGAGGTTGGCTCGGATCGGCTTCATCAACTCTAGGCGGATTAGTGGAGGACGGATTGGCATTGACATTGGCAACAGTAGCGCGGGATGCCGCAACTTCATCAAAGGAAGTCTTGATGTTTTCGAACAAGTTAAAGTCCGCGTCATGGCCGACGATCCGAGAAGGCATGAAGTACCAATCCTTCATATAGTTCATGTTTTCATGGAACGGCGTGAAGCATACCTTTCGAAGAGAATCTGGGACACACTTCGGGAGGAAGGGTCCGCCGTTCTTAATATCAATCTCACCTTCCTCGGTGACTATCTCTGCGAACTCACACGCGCCTAGCTTCTCATCCGGAACAACCTCCACCGGGATCTCAACTCCATTGGCATCTGCGGCCGGATCTAGCCCTTCCGCCTTCCAGTTAAAGTTGGGAGGAAGTAGTCCCTTCCCTTGCAGTTGGCCAACGGCGGATGAAAACCCCTCCAAGCGAAGCGCATCAGCTTTATCCGCCACAAAAAACTTGAAGGAGTCCGACTTCATAAAGTCTCGAACAGCCTCAAGTCGGTCAAATTGGAGGTCCTCAAGAAGTGAGTCCTTCGATTCCAGAAAAGACTTCATCGACTTATCGATAAAGTTCTCCTGCCACTCCACATCCGACGTAAGAGTCTGCACGCTAGCCTTCAGCTTGACTATGGCATCGTCATACCTTGAGTGGGTTTTCGCCTTGCTTTTACGCCTCGTCCTTGTTGAGGCTACCGCCTTGTGAAGGTCCTCTTCAATGGTGGCCCGCTCGCTGGCCTTCCACTACATAGCCTTGATCGTGCATCCGAGCTACAGGAAGTCCGCACAGACAAAAGTTATATTTCTATCATAAAAAGCTGAAAGCATGGAAAGGAAAACATTGATAAGCTGCTTACCCTCTGATGCAACTCATGGAGCTCTCCAACCCGCTCAACCTCAGGGAGTCCGCGACTCCATTTATATTCTGCATCGAGAGCAGCTTGGTCCGACAATGGCAGAATAGCGAAAAAATGTTGCCTCTTGGCTGCAAGAGAGGCATCCGAGGTTGCACCCCTCTTCCTCCCCGAGGTGATGGCATCCCGCATCAGCACATCTTGCGGAGGTGCGGATGCAGCAGAAGTTGGTGGCTTGGAGGCAGTGGTGTTGCGAGTCGCCGGACCTTTGCCTTTGTCGGGCACCGCCAAGACTTGCGGATCTTCACCCGCCTTCTTCCGCCTCTCTTCCTCCGCAGCAAACACGGCCGCATTTTTTGGGTCCGCCATAGGAAGACCCGCGGACGTGTTAATTATTTTAGCCCGTTGGCCAGTAGCGAGCTCAAGGGCTTGTTGCTTCTTCATTTCGCGGAGGGTTGACATTATGTACTCAAACCAGTAAGCTGCAGAAGGAACAAACAATGTTAGATACGGATCCATAACAAGTGAGCGGCGGAAAACTATACAGCGATCATGCATAAAAATCCTAAATTCTGATTCTTCTGAAGTCAGTCTTCCCTCCGACCTCGACCACATCAGTCAGTCCACACAAGTATGGCAGCAGTTGACAGATCAATCCGTGGAACGGATAAGTTGGTGGATTGTTTTACTTATGGATCTCCGCCACCCATGGAGCCACGTTCTTGGGAGAGGCGCCCGATCAGGATACTCTCCTTAGAAACTTCTTGGGCAACCCCATTGTTCTCGTCTCTCGCGGACTCCCAGCCTCAAGCAATCCATGCGAAGATATACTTCTCCCACCACTTTGATCCGAGTGAGGAGATGGGGTGCGAGATGAGGTTATATGATTTTCTATTCTGAAAGTATAAAATGGGGATTCCCGACTAAAAGTTACATTGAATAATTGTGAAAATTTTCAAAATTTACTGTGCCCTTCTTCTTCTTAAAAGGCTGAAGCGAGTAAGGTTTCCCAAAGATTTGGGAATAACTTGACTCGGACCGATACCTATGTGGTTCAGAATGTGCTTCAGCTCGGACGCGATGGGAACCTTCCATCCACAGGGAAAAGGCCGCCTCGTGCACACATGTATCTAGCGGCGGATTATAAAAGGCATGCTCGGGTTACGATACCATGATCTCGGCAGACTCGAGGATTTCCCACTTCGCCTCCACTCGGAATGTCCTCGAGCTTCACCTTGGGCGGACATGTGGGCGAAGGCCGTCCACATTAAGTTCACCGTACGGATCAGCTATAACAAGGCGGATGCAAGATGAGGGAATTTAGTTCGTGCTGCTTGGGCTCCACGACCAGCAGCAAGGGGTGGATTAGAATGCATGGGCACTCTAGGATGAAGAACAATCTGGCGATTGTTCCGCCCGGAACGTCCCCGCGGACGAGTGGTTTGAGAGGCTTCCTCCTCTTCCTCGTCATCCTCGTCTTCTTCTCCATATTCCTCCTCTTCTTCTCCACCTCCGGGTTTCCCAGATGTACTCGGGTTGTTCGGACCTGTTTCCGCCACAACACGGTCTTCCTCCTGACCTCAAACATCTCTACATAAATGCGCCTCACGGCGGACTTCGCCTTCTGCTCCATCAGGGCACACTTCCACCGGCCGATATGCCACCACTCTGGTAATTAGAGATCGGACTCACCCTTGTTCTCTAGCGTTCCCAGCTCTGACCCCATCATTACGGCGACATTACCATGGGTCCCTTGCCCAGCATCTGAATCGCCGGATGAAACAACCTCCACAACATCCGCCCTATTTACCTCCGCATGAAGGATGTTTTCTGGGATCTCCAACCCCAGATCGTCTGACTCGGACGAGGTTACCGCACCAGATTCGGATCCTTGGGATATCCCGTCGTCGTAACCTTGGGCCTCGTGATGGTTCTGACTATCACTCCCGGACATCCTAGGGCACAAGGAAACGGGTTAGAAACGAGGATTGTGATTGTCCGAGAGTTTGTTTAGGTATCTTATTAAGTCGATGGTCAGAAACCTACCTTATCGGATTTTCTACATGGGACACAATCTCATGACACCACGGTACTAGACTTGTACGCAAAGGCGTGCCATTGGCATAATATCTACCTACATGGCACACTAACGAGACGACATATAAAGGTCTATGTGCGATCGGCACCAAATACTACAATAGGAACATGCAATACCGATTTTTATGCATATTTAACATATTATACAAGTCCGCTCAACAAGTTGCTACTGAGGGAAATTAGCACAATACAACATACAAGAGGAGTATTCCAACTAAGCATACTACAGGAGTCTACCACATGCAACATGTGAAACCACGGAATCAACAAACAAACGTCCAGACAAGAGAGAGGCATACAAGCATTAAGCGAGCATCTCATAAAAAAGAAAATTCAGGAAGAATCAAGACATACTTACTTGATAAAGTTGATTTGGTAAGTTTGGACAGACGTCGAAGCCTTGCTAGCTCTCCGAGAGTACATATCTCAGTTGGAAAGTGAAAGATTTTGCGAGTTTTGGTTGCTCGGATTGATTTTTGTTTGCTCGGATTGCTTAAAGAATCGCTCTGAGTTTCGGTTTGGCTAAAGTGTGAAAGCGACATATTAGGCAACTATTTATAGGGGGCAATTGGGGAAAAGCGTCGCATCACTTGGGTCTAAATCGACCGTTGATCTTTTCAATCGAAGTCGCATCGCTTCACGGGATCTTTTCCGTGGGCAGACGAGCGACTCATGGGGCCTTTTGAATCACAGTTCATCGGCTAGGTGGGCCATTCCACATATTTGGACGGATTGCTTCTATACACTCTTCCACGAAGACTTCTTGAGATCTAAGTAGTACTCGGATCTATATATCTCCGATGCAAATACCTTTTCCTTCTACGATCAGAGCTATTACATAACTTTCGGTGTAGAAACAGAGAGAGATATTGAATTCCTAAGAACACGGACAGCGGATCTCACAAAAGGAATTTTTCCTTTTCGATTAACGATCGGACACGCTCACAACACACTTGTTCTTTTCATGAATTCTGACTATCTTCTACTAAGATACTTGGAAACTAGGGGACATATGTTAATCTGGACATGTGTCGATCCGTTGAGCGCCGTAGGCGTGTCCTAGGCGTATCAAGGCTAAAATAGCGATTCGGTACTAGTCCGACCTCGAATGGTCCGACTGAAACCATTCCAGGTCAACTAGTACTTACAAGTCAACACACCTTCTCAGCTAAGTCCGACCAAGCTAGGTGTACGACTTCCGAACCTGACAAAAGGTCACATGGTCCTTCCAAGTACCACAAACTGTCAGTCCTAGGATGCCAAACGGACCGGACGAGAGAATCTCGGACGCCACCATCACATTAAGACCAAACGTATATAACAGAACCACTGAGATACTTTCGTGAAACTTCTGGCTCTGACACCCAGAGTTACCTAAGGGCAGACCAACCAAGCAGACAGATCTGTCCGAGGGACTGACCACCGGACCAACAGTGAGCAGTACTCTCAGAGGGAAAAGGTCCAAACTACCCTCCCAGGCCCATTAATCGGATGTGGGCTACTGTTCACTATTGGGCTGTGGGCCAAAGGTAGCATTGGTGTCCAAATCTGAAGCATACACTTGGCACCATCTTATGAGTCATTTCATAAGATATGGTCTCTATAAATATAGCACAAGGTCCAAGACCTTAAGGTAAGTCACAATTCCCAAGTGATAAGCAATAATTATTCCAAATCATATCTCATAACTACCACATTGAGAGCTTTACAACTCTCTCTTGAGTAAAGTCTCTTACCGGGTTGACAACTTGCAACCCGGGTTACCTATCTACCCCCCCCCCCCCCCCACTTAGTCTTTTCAGGTGATCAACCTCGGACCAAGTCATTAGGTCGAACCTCAAGTTGGTGGCGGATCTTAGATCGGGGATTTGTGGTAGTTTAGTTAGTTAGTGTTCGAGGCTAAACCCCTCAACAATTATCAATGAGGTCAAGGAGTGGCATGTTCACATTCACCTTTGAGAGCATGGCCAGAATAGCTTTGAATTTGCTGCCATCCTTGGGTTTCTTGATTCTACCTGGATATGGTAGTTCTTTTGATTAGAGGGGTCGGGTGGTAAGGTTTATCAGTTGTGAAGCACCTCAAATGCGTTTCAAACAGGTTGTTTGCATTTACATCGGAGGTTGGTCTTCCCGATGAGGTCGACTCTTTGGGGCATCCGGGATTGGTTGCGGTTCTAGTTCGACCTTTAGATCACCCTTCCACTTGAATCTTGTGGTTGCACGAACGCCCGCCTCCTCGGTTTCCTCATCCCCGAACTCAGTGCTTGCCAAAAACCTGACCAGTTGGTCAGTAAAATCCTCTATCCTGCTTACCATCCCCTCTACCCGTTTGCTAGTCCTTTCTTGCCCTTCCATCATGAGACTCATGTATTTTTCATCATGGGCACTCAAAGCCCGATACTATCGTTGAATCACGGTAGGTCCCGTTGTACCTCTAGACTATTCGTTGTCTCCACAATGGTTGGTCCAGATAGCTCTGCGCTGGGTGCGTAGTAACCAGGAAAGCACTCCATACCTGGATCAGAATAACAAGAACTCAAACTGTTGTTTAGTTTCTGTTAGTCCCAGTAAAATGAAATCACGCCTCAAGTAACCAACGGCTTCCATTCTGGTAGGAATTGAGTCCCCGGCAGCGACGCCAAATTTGATGTGCTCAAATTACTACTTAGAAAATAAGTAGAAAGCAGTTGTTGTAGACAGACAATGCTAACCACAGAGTCATTCGCTAAGGAATCAATTAAGCTACCACAACGGTTTGAAAGCAAACAGTTACTTGTGAAAACGATTTGGTTTGTTTGATTTTGATTACTTCTAGTAACTAGAAAATAGAAAAGCGGATAAGCGGTTTTTAACAATGAGAAGAGAACACAACAGTTATGATCGATTAATGCTAATTAACTCTGAAATCGTTCATATTTGTCACGGTCGGTGTACATAAATCGATCAATCGACCTCAACGATACGTCATTTGAGTATTTTGAACTAGAGTAATGGTGAGTCGTCAATCACGATCCTTAACCTAAAACGATTTAGAAAATCTTGAACTAGCGAATTGGATTGATAGTTTTACGAAGATTTTGAACTAGGCGAACCTATATGAGCGAATCCTAACCCTAGAATCGAATCATAAAGCGTCACATAACTCTTGTGTTGAGTGATTTAGCTACTCATAGTAGAAGCAAAGATCAAAGAATCAAGGTATTGGATATGACAAACATAGACATATTGATAATTACCGCATAGCTCATACAAATCGAATGACAATGATACGAATCGAAGAGATAAGCGATAGAAATTTATCAAATATTACCGAATTGATATCAATTCTTGACAACGATTAAAACCAAGCTCAATTATGTCCCTATGTCAAAGTATCAATCTGGAACTTTTTTCTAAGAACTCGGTTAAAAGAAAGTATGAGAAAAGATTCTAATTCTAAGCTAATAAGGAAAAAACACAAAATCTGTTCTACATCACTCTCCGGGGCGGAAGAAATAGCTCGCCGCGGCGAGCCTTCTTAATCGAAATATATATAACCCTCGCATACACTACAAAAAATACCTTTGTTTAAAATTAAGCTCGATTGATCCGTCGCCTTTGGGCCTTTGGACGGATAGATAATCCGTTGTCAATTATGACGGATTGAATGACGGATAATATATTTGACTTTTTTTAAATCGATTATTGGCGGATAGAATCTATCCGTCGTTATATTAATGACGAATAATTTCTATACGTAGCAAATATATTATTGGAATTAGTGACGGAATCTGGAATTCCATCACTATTTATTCCATCACTGTTAATCCGTCACTAATTCCATCACTATTAATCCGTCACTATTTATTCCGTCACTATTAATCCGTCACTATCTATCCATCACTATTTATTTCATATTAATCCCTGTTTTTCGTAGTTCACCTATTTAATCAATATAATGTTCGATAATAAATCAATAATCTGAAAATGTTTCAATAAATGATAAATAATATAAAGGGCAAATTTCTTATGGTACCCCTTAAATTGGTGGCAATAACAGATTCACCCTTCTATTAGAACAATATGATTGCATCGAAAATTTTGAGCGAGGAATTTTGATATTACAAATGGGTCCAAAGTCAAACCTGAAGATGACATGGACTTGCTTTTTGCTGATGTGTCAGCCAAAGTTGGTCATAATAACGAAAATGCCATTGAATATTTTGATTTTTGAGTTTCTTTTATTATGTTTCACTATTTCTTTTATTTTTGATTTTATTTTTTCCTCTTTTATTTTGGCCCCAACTGACCGTGGACCTGTTTGTAATTAAGAGAAACAAATGTAGGGACGCTGATGTAATTGAATGGATGTAATTGGTGAGTTGGAGTCAATTGAATGACCATAAATTATTTGGGTCCAACTAGTTATTATTCATAAAATTTAAAAGTTCAATTAGGTCCCTATAACGTTTTCAATTTTGCAATTAGGTTTGTTAAATTCTCAATTGTAAGGGCTTGGAGTTTCCAAAACTCTAAATTGAGTCCCTTAAACTATGAAACCAATTCAAACAACAATCAAAACACCATATCCACATCTCCAACTCCGATTTCAAAACTCCATGTCGGAAAAGCTCCGACATGGGTTATCTGACTCGATTATGGAGTGAACAACCCATGTCGAAGCATTGCGGCTCTATGAAGCTGCGACTCAAAATCGAATTGCGGCTCAATTTGGGCTGCGAACAGCTCCGGTGGAGCTGTAATTACAGCTCCACCGGAGCAAAATACAGCTCCAAATCGGAGCTGTTACAGCTCCGATTTGGAGCTGTGAACAACAAAAAAGAAGAGGAAGAAGGGAAGGGAAGGCAGAAGAAAATGGGTTTGGGGTGGTTTTCGAATCTTTGCAACGATAAAGATGATGCCGATAATGGAGTTTTTTTTTTTTTTTTTTTTTTTTTTAATTAATAAGAAGGGAAAAAGAAAAGAGAGGAGAATAAAAAGAAAACATGTACTCAGATTGAAGGAAGAAGATGATGAACAGTAACAATCAATAAAGGAAAAAAATAAAATAGAAAATAAAAGGAATAATTCAATTTTATTTTATTTTTGATTTACTTTATTGTTTAAATTAAAAAAATCCACCATGGCAAGAGAGTGAAAGTCATTTTCATTTTGGTCAACTCTAGGGAGGTATTTGTTATTGTTTGAATAGAAGGGACCAATCTGTTAAGGGGGGCAATTTAAGGGGTACCATATGTAATTTTCTCTAATATAAAGTAATATCCGGAGCAGGAGACATTATCCGAACAAGTGTAAATATAATAAATCCGAACGTACATATACATAACTAGCTACCAGACGGGGGTGAAATTTGCGGCGAGCCGGGACATGAAGCTGCTCCATACATGGCTGAAGGCACTCGTTCTCCTCCTTACGTTCTCTGTCGCGGCTCCATCTAAATCGTCCTTTGTTGCTCCATCTCTTGAGTTAGCCGAGCAACTTTGTTCCGGACTTCGACTATACCATTTCGAGACACAGTCACAGTGTAAGCCGGACGTCTAGGCTATTTGGGATGATGATGAGGAGCACCGGACTAGCCAAGCTCAAACCGAGGCTCCGAGTCCATATATTAGTCCTTTGTTGTCGGTTTGTTAACCTCTAGGAAGATGTTGCCAACTTGTTGATTAATGACATCATCAAATCTCGTCCTCCTGCCTCGCCACCTGAGCATCAACCTCAGCCTGAAATCGTAAATAGAAGATATCATGATCATGATCAGTTAATGTTTTTCAAAAATAACTTGTAATAGTGTACAAATATGAAATTTAAGCAACATAAACATACCACGATAAGCGAGGCCCGGATTCGGTCCATACCCCGCCCTTCTTCTTGGCCTTCTTGAAGATGTCATACTTGGATATGACCTCCCCCCGTGCGATCTGAACAACATATATAGTCAACAATTTATCATCTCACAATTAAGTAATCAGAGACACAATACATACACGTAATGCTAGATTGAAAAAAACATATATATACATACCGATTGGTAATAATCGGTGTGATGATCGCCTCCCAAGGTGGTGAGCGGCCCTCCACACTTTGTTGATACGGAAATATGTCCAATCCGTCATAAAGGACCTAGGAGGCGAATCTAAGGCATCCCAAGTCATCGATGGATCCGAGGCACTTAGGTCGAGCGATGGCCGATCCGGGCGGACCATCTATGGTCCACCACCTAAAGAAAGGGACAAAGTTTGGACTGCAAGGCCCGACCGAAACCATAGAGTGCGACCCACCTTGGTCGAGCCTCCACAGGAAAGGAGCATGGTGCTAAGTCGACACCCCCTCAGGCCGAGGACTCCGTCTGGATGCCGTCGGATCGAGTATGAACATCTCATAAATTTACCAAGCAAGTGGGTACCAAAGAGTGAGATGTCCGAACCAGAGCTCCGAATCGGAAGAGTTGGGCCAGACGGAGAACTTCCTCGACTAACAACGAGTCTTGTCCGGATCGGACATTGGACCGACCTCTCGAACACAGGACCTCGGCGGACTGACTTCACATCCTCGAGAACTCTCGATAATGACCAAACTACCCCTAAAGTCCAAGATGGCATGGGCTAAAGCTTCATTATTGGGCTATGGGCCTCATCTTAGCATTGGTGGCTCAATCCTAGCCCGTACACATGCGCAATCCTAGCAAGCCCTTCCATTTTGATGATAGCCTATAAATAAGGCACACATCGACAAGTAAGTCACTTGAACAAGTCATCCCGCTAGTCACATCACGAGCATTATCTGAGTTGATCCTCGGTCACTCTCAAGTAAAGTCTCATCCGGTTTGACACTTAGCAAGCCGCACTTCCCACTCAAGTGTGCGAGGTCCTTCTAGGAGTAGTTGGTCCTTTGGTTCTTACGCCTTGGCGATCATCTAGCAAGGAGCCCCTCATCTTGGTACCCATTAGAAGAGTTAAATAAATCTAAGTAGTTGGGAGTTACACCTCGACATTTTGGCGCCGTCTGTGGGAATCTTTACAAAAGTCCGTTCTCTTGATGTATGGCAAGAACAAGAAGGCCCGAGAACCAGCGCCATTGACATTGAATGCGCTTTCCGAGACAAAGGGAGACCTCCCACTAGAAGAGGGGGAGTAAGAGTCTCAACAAGAAGTAGTAGATGATCAGTGATGGCCATACCGCTAGTCTTTCTTGGCGAGGAAGAGCCATTAATCCACCGATGAGGTCCGGACACTTGGGGACGAAGGGCGAGTTCCTCCGTCGAGAACACATGGTCCTCCCGGTAGAAACTTTACCCTCCCAAATGGGCGGATCATCCGTCCTAGTGAGTTCGGGATGAATGAGAATCGGTTTGGCCTCTTACTCACCACTATTCAGGTGCTTGGATCAAACAACCTCCGGCCTCCTCGGCCCACCCGCCATGATCCAGGCAAGTGAACCCGCTCAATCAAGAAATGAGCACCGTCCGATCCAACAAAGGTTGGGGAGCAAGCTCAACGGAAGATCTGAGACACCTTCTCGATAGAAGAGCGCTTCTCATGAACAACGAGGAGAAGTTGAAGTGCATGAGTAGGCGAAATGGGAGCCGATCGGCAAGGAGCTCAACAACAAGCGCTAGAGATCAAATGGCGGAAAGCACCCGATCGTTCCTATCGGTGATCTTCCTCCGGATGTAGCTATCAACCCAGCGGTGAAGAGCGACTAAGCGGATCTACCTCCAACGAAGGCCTTGAAACAAATTGCCACCTTGAGCAGGATGGTCAAAGCGCATGAGAAGGTGGTAGTTAAAACTCCCAACCCTCTATGCGATGAGATCAGAAAAGAAAGAAAACGCCCCGACTGTGTTATCCCAAACCTTGAGCATTACTATGGAGATACTTGCACATGGGGCATCTTACTAGATCTGAAAGTAAGATGGAAAGCAATGGACTCAGCGACAATATGAAAGCTCTCAACTTTTCCACCACACTCTTTGGAGAAGCAATGGATTGGTGGACCTCACTACCTAATGGTTCCATCAAATCCTATGCGGACGTTGCCTCCCTTTTCTTGAAAGGGTTTGAGAAAGCAAAAAGAAGGAAGAGGTCAGTTGAGCACCTGGCAGGCATAATCCAGAAAGAGCATGAGGCCTTAGAACCTTCCTTGATCGCTTCGCTGAAATCTGACGGTGAAGCCTCATAGCATCAAAATGCGGGTCCGACACCTATATGCAACACTTATAATGATGAGCTTAGAAGGAAGCTTTCCAATGAGGAGATCACCTGAAAAGTACTTGGAAGAAATCTGCGAAGGAGTCTGTATGGAGAAGATTACAGAAGGAATGTCCCGATAAGGCGAGGATCAAGAAGGAAAAGAACAAATCTGACAGAACTCCTCCTCGTCGAGGAAGTTCGAGCAAAAAGAGATCTCGAGGCGGAAAAGAATTCCACGGAGAAAGAACTCCACCGGAGATCGCCAGTATCTGGCGCCTCAGCAGACCAGATCCGACATCTTGGCTTCCATTGTTGAGAAGGACTTAGATATCTGATGGCTAAACACATCGAAGCGACAAGAAGAGTAAATTCTCTAAAAATCATGGGTTCCACTGGCGGAAAGGTCATTCGTGAGGATTGCATCGATTAAAAGGCGAAATTGAAAGACTAGTGAGAAGCGGGAAGTTGAAAGAACCAGCGAGGAAGAACCCTCGAGCATAGAAGGAATGAGCAAAGAAGAGAGGGCGTGGTTACGAACCTCGCGGGATCTTTACCACCACCTCCTAGAAATGCCACCTCGGCGAGTCCAAAGATATCAAGGGTACCACGAAGAGGCGAGAATGGAGAACCTCCGTCTGTTGAGTCATCAACGCCATTCTGGGGAGGACCAGCGGGGAGATGGCGAAATGCAAGGAAAGGACAGCGCAACACTTAGAAACAACGGAGACTTACGGCCCACCTTAAAAGGCACAAATGCAATCACCTTTGGCGATAGAGATCCCCCACCAGCGTCTGGCGGAGGAGATCTCGAGGACCCGATGTCCCTTTGGTTGTTTCTCTAGTGATTGCCACTTACAAAGTCGACAAGGTACTAATCGACAGAAGCTCCTCGATGTCCTATCGAAAAGGAATTTGTTGAGCAAATGCATCTGGGCAAATACAATATGGACAGTATATACCTCATTAGTAGGTTTTGGAGGGTTGTAATGCGTCCCATTGGAAGTATACTGCTATGACTCTCCATGGGCACTTTTAACAAGAGTGACCGGACTATCCTCTTTGTGGTAGTAGATAGCACCTTCGACTATAGCGATCTTGGGCCGGGGACTTAACCAATTGAACAATCGCTTCTCCCCTACAGCAGGTGAAGTTTCCAACCCCGAGCGGCGTGGGGAAGAAATGGGCAACATTAGAAGCACAGGAATGCTACATCATGTCGACCGGAGGGCCACAGAACTGTCCTTTCGATTCGCTAAGGGCCCTCTTAGCCATTCTCCATTACTCTAACACCACCAAAGGAAGAGATCGGTATCGGATCGTTCGGAGAAAAGTTCCCCAGGCGGCTAGAATAGAATCCCATGAAGCCTTGAAAGAGGTCCAATGGTGAAGAAAATCCGAGAGAACAACTCGGATTGGAGCGGAGATGAGTCTGGAAATAGAGTGAAGCTCATCACTTGCCTTCGTGACAATCGCGACATCTTTGCTTGGAGCACGAGATGATCTCAAGGATAGACCGAGGATTGCGGTTCCGCTTTGAACATGGATCCTACGATTGCACATCCGCAAAAGAGGAAAGACTTGGACCGATTGAGGATGCTATCATAGCGGGGAGGTTGACAAGTTAATGAAAGCGGTCATATCGAAGAAGTCGGATACTCCATTGGAGTGCAATGTGGTCCTCGTCGAAAAAGCCCGGAAAGTGGAGAATGTGCAATGACTTCACTAGACTCGACAAGTTTTGTCAAGGATCCTTATCCATTGCCACGTATAGATCAATTTGGTTGATTCCGCTGCGGGATGTGCACTTCTAAGCTTCATGGATGCATACCAAGGCTTCTACCAAATTAGGATGGCTCGAAGACATCGAAAACGGCATTCTTCTTGGTAGGAGTCTATTGCTTCAAGGTCATGCCCTTTGGCCTCGAGAATCTGAGGAGCTACTTACCATGGTAGTAAACAAGATGTTCAAGGAAGAATTGGGAAAAACCATGGAAGTCTATGTGGATGACATGCTTGTGAAAAGCAAGACTGAAGAGGAGCACATCGAACACCTCAACAATTGCTTTTCTATTCTCCGGAAATATGGAATGAAGCTGAACCCTGAAAAATGCACTTTCGGGGTCAAAGGGGGAAAATTCCTCGGCTACATGGTCACAGAAAGAGGCATCAGTGCTAACCCAGAGAAAATAAAGGCAATTGTAGATGCCACGACCAAGACCGTCAATGAAGTTCAGAAGCTTCTAGGACAGGTAATGGCGTTGAGCCGTTTTATCTCAAGGTCCGCCGAAAAGAACCTTCCATTCTTTAAGATTTTACGAAAAGGAAATAAGTTCAGTGGACAAAGGAATGCGAAGAAGCCCTGGAGAACTTGAAAAAGTATCTCCTCTCGCCACCCCTTCTGTCCAAACCTATGGAGGACGAAACTCTTTATCTCTATTTGGCCACCAGGAAAGCAATGAGTTACGTACTAATGCGGCTACAAGACAACGAGCATTTACCAATCTACTACTTGAGCAAAGCTCTTGTAGGCTCGAGGCCGGATATGTCGAGGTTGAGAAGCTTCGCCTTACTTGGTTTACCTTGCGAAGACTAAAGCCTTACTTCAAGTCGCATCGGATTGTGGTCCTTACAAATGAGCCACTCAAACATGTCTTGGAAAAACCGGATCAGTCAGGACGCCTGTCCAAATGGGCTATTGAGCTAAGTGAATATGATATTGGGTATCAAGCCCCATCGCCATGAGGCGCAAGTTACGGCCGACTTCACAGTAGACTATCCGAGAAAGCGGAAGAAGAACAGAAATTCCCGGAAAAGGCTAGTCATGTGGTGATTGCGGATCAAGGAATCAAGTGGAAGGAAGAAGCGGAAGAGACCTGAAGAGGTGGCGTCCGACTGTGGTGAATACTACCTACCTATGGATGATTCACTAAGAGTGAGGCACATGTTTCTCTTGGATGAGAAACTCGATACCTCGACAAGCTGCGTCTTAGACAAAGCGGGGAGGTTGTGAAAGCACCCTCCCACTTTAGGAGGAAAGGAAGGAGACAAAGAATGGTGGACATTACAAGTGGGCGGATCATCAAGCTGGGCGATTGGGAGGAATAGGAATTTTCTTTGAAAGTCTGAAGGAGCCAAGCTAAATCGCCATCACTCTCAATTTCAAAGTGACAAACAACGAGGCGAATATGAAGCACTTATCACCGCCTAAGAATGGCGAAAGCCCTTTAAGTAAAAAGGATCAAAGCTTCTACAGACTCGGCTACGTACAATCCAGTTCTCGGGTCTTTCACCACGAAAGGACTAACATGATCAAATACTTGGAACTCCTCAAGAAAGAGGTTGAGCAATTTGAAGAATTTACGCTTAACCAATTTCACGAGAGAATGGAATGAAAAGGCGATGCCCTCTCCAATGCGCCTCGGCCTTAGGAGCTTTGGACACAAGTGTCATCCTAATGACCAGCGGAATCCTCCACAGCAAACCCAACGGAAAGATGTTCCTTGTGAGCACAGAAAGGAATTGGATGACTGATATATTCCGTTACCTCAAGGATGGCACTTTACCTATGGATCCTAGAGAGGCCAGGAAGATTCAATGCCGAGCTAACAGATACTTTATTCTAGGAGAAGATCTCTACAAGAGATCTTACAACGGGACTCACTTGAGGTGCCTAGAGGCGAAGACTGCGATGGAAGAGATCCACGGAAGGCATGGAAGTCGTGCAGGGGAAGAACTTTGGCACAAAGATCATAAAGGCAGGGATACTATTGGCGACTATCGACATGGATCTTGCCAACATCGCCCGCTCTGTGAGGGCGCGATACTATGCCAACATACCACACCGCCCGACCAACCCTATGATTCCGTCAATCATAGCATGCCCATTTGATCGACGGGGCATAGACATAGTTGGTCCCTTTCCGCGAGGAACACATCAAAAGAAGTTCGTAATAGTGGCAGTGGAGTACTTCACTAAGTGGGTCGAAGCTGAAGCAGTCTCAACCATCACCGAAAGCAGAGTTCGGACATTCATTTGGAAGAACATCATCTGCCGGTTTGGACTCCCACGAGTGCTAGTTTCAGACAATGGAGCACAATTTTCTGGGTCAAGGCGAAGGTGGCTTGGTCCTTCAAAATAGAACAACACTTTACTTAGTTGCCCACCTAAGCGATGCCGGTAGAAGCCCAGCAAGACCATAGTCAAAATTTTGGAGAAAATGTTGAGAACTTCCCAAGGCAGGTTAGGCGGATGATCTTGTGCGGTCCTTTGGGCGTGTCGAGCACGGCCGAACCGCCACAGAAACACCTTTCTCCTTGGTCTATGGATCCGGCGGTCATCCCTTCGGAGGCGGTGGTGGCAACCCAGAATCCGACAATCTGACCCGTTGATAATGAGCTCGCAAGGATCTATGACCTTGAGCTCCTTGAAGACAAGCGCGATAAGGCAGCCAACATCCTTGATACCAAGCCATGACCGCTCGAGCCTACAATAAGCGTGTCCTTCGAGGACATACAAGTAGGAGACTTAGTCCTCGGAAGAGCCGATATACTAAGTCATGTGGGAAACTTAAGCCCAGTGGGAAGGACCGTACAAGGTTACGAGGCGAGAGTTAATGAAAGCTTTGAACTAGAAGATGAACAAGGCGGGCCTTGAAGAGAACTTGGAATGCCGAGAATCTCCAAAAGTTTTACACTTAGAGAAGTATGGCATTTGTCACCTTCCTCTATCTAAATAGACTTTGTTTTTGTGTTTGTTTTTTGAAAAAGGCCTCGAAGCCCTCAAGTTGTAATCCGATTTCCGTCGAATCAATACAACTGTGATTTCATAAATATTATGGATAATCATGCCCTTTAAATCTCATGATTGAGCGGGCCATGAAGATATCTAACTACTCGATCCGAACTAGATCATACATTGATCCGGATCGGACCAACACTATCGAGCAGTGTCAGAGCCTTCACAAAGGCAAATCGCTTTTATTAAAAGCGAGGTACAAATTTACAAAGTCGAGGTCCGAAGAGCCCTAATCGAACTTACAAAAACAAGCTCCTACTCTATCTATTTACTTCTCGGTGAAGCGTCTAATCAACTTCTGGTCTAGAACCAAACCCGTCAAGCACTATTGACTACATTTTGGGTACTCAGGAAGGAAGGAATTCCACCATCCCAACCTTGATTGTTTTCGACAAAGGCTTGAAGCCCCTTGGACGATCTAAAGACTAACGGCGGCGGACGAGATAACCAAGACCATTCGGCGCTTCCAGGAGGATACTTCATCACCTCCGGCGAAAGAAAGCTCAAGCAAGCAAGAATCCTGCGATAATCCGGATCGCCTCATACCAAATACTATGAATACACCCCAAATTGAGTATTTGGAAAGCGACTCAACCAGACGGTCGAGTCGACCCAAGTCATTCGGAGGCTACCGTTGGTCCGAGTCCCAACAAGACCGCCATTATCGGGGACTCCGTTCGAGTGTAAGTCGCTCCCTCGAGCCTTCAATTACGCAGGCAACCTAACAAAACCGAAATTGCTCAGACGAAAGACCTTAGGTGCAAGGCAAACGAGTCACCAGAAAGGTTACTTCCGGGAGTCCCCAGTGATCCGACTCCGAACAAGCTCAGCACTGTTGGGGACCCCCTTCCAAAATTGCACATAGTTCCCTCGAGCCTTCAATCCGGGAAATACAGTCACCAACAAAACCAAACCGCTCGGATACACATCCTCAAGGACGAGCTAGAAGACCTACTCAAAGGGATACATCTCCCTCCATCCGAGCAACGAACAACTAGACCACAGATTGGTAGAAAACCTCCCAATATTTCGGGCGGTTTTTTACGACCGAACCACGAAATACTGGAAGGGATTCTATCAAACCAATTCTGCCGACTTGTCGCCCCCCGGGCACATAACCAGAGCGGAATGCCTCGGATGCATTGAGATTCAAAACCGACTATTTCACGATCCCCGAACCATCCAGCTAATCTACCTCTCCGGGGCTAAAAGTCACGGACATAGACCACAGCCCCGGAGAAAGAAGATTAGCATGACGATCAGAGGAATTGATTGGCAAAAATTTTAGGCCTCACTCGGTACGGACCGTATTCTCGAAGATCCGAGGCTGGCTTTCCGAGCAATTTGATTTCCACGACTCTCACCAAAGAACCAGCCCGGGTAGACTTCCGAAGCATCGAAGAAACCCTTGGGACGAGATCGCAGGCGAGTAATGGCATAAACATGCTCACCGGCCGCTCGGACTCGAGCTCCGGACCTTTGGTTACTATAAAAGGCGAGATGTCTTAATAAAAAGCCGTCAAGCGGAGTATATATAGAAAGAAGACCGATTGGAAGCGGACCGTGTCCCATATTCACCGGAAATGGGCTTGGGCGAACATGGGCACAGCTCTTGACCATTAATGCCCAAACAATCGCCCTGCGGTCGAGCATACCGACTAAGCTACTCACTCGGACGTATCAAGCTCGGCTAACATAACAACATCCGGAACAAGCTGTGATTCGTATAGAGTCACCACACTTAATCTTGATCATCTTTTACTATCTCACCGGATGCATGACTCGGGAAGACACACCAAGTCAACGTCCGAATCGTCTTAACTTATCACGATCTGGCGATTATTTTTCTCTCATGAACTGGCCACTCCAAGGCGTGGCTCGAACCAATTCGTGAGCCGTTTTATTTCTATTATAACTTCCGATTCGGATGGGCTGTGATTGATCGTCCCTAAGACCGCAAAGGAGAATTTGCATCGGGAAGATTAAGGTCTTGGCGATACGGATCTCGAGGCGAACCACTATCCGAGTCTACGAGAATTGGCAATTTCTACATAAGTCTGAAGTTAAGCGCAAAGATGTAGCAACAACATTAGTGTTTCATTGGCAAAAAATAGTTGAGCCATCAAAGGCCCGAACCAACAACATTCATCAAAGATAAGTATGTTTGTACAGCGGATGATGGGCAAAATCGACAACCTGCTTTTTTGGCCGGAGGCACCTATTACAAAAAAACCGGGGCATACCCGTCTTCTTTATTTCGCTCGGACGAACTAGGTTGAGGCGAGAGGGCCCGTATCCTTCTCGGGGCGCTTGACCTTCTTTGTTGGGCTATCCTCCGTGCTCTCCGAGCCTCAACCTCTTTCGGAAGGCGGACACTCCTCCATCGGTCGAGGTCGTGATCAAAGCCTTGGGCGAGCCGGGCAAAGTCGGCCGATCTCGGTTGTGCTCAGTGGTCCTCTAAAGGAGCGAAAACACTAGACATGAGCACCGAGGACGAAAGATGGGAGATCTGGACCCTAGTGGTTGTACTTCTTGCCCTCCGACTAAATGCAAACCGACTCCACAAATTCACATTTGGCGAGATCTTCGTCCAAAACACCCTCGAGGCGAAGTCAGAGCCATCTCCATTTTAAAGGCGGATACCCCTCGGCCTCCAAGTTCTGATCATCCGGTATCCAACCCTTCCTCAAACCTTTGCTCCACGGTGCATCAAACCCATCTGACGGGCCTCATCATACTTTGACTCGAGCAAAAACTTGTAGGAGTCGAATCAAGAAATCTTGGGCCCTTGTCCAGGACTCCCAGCTCCTTGACATCTTATCCTTGAAAGTCAGAGGCGGCCTGAAATCGTCAAACTATCTTGGTCACTTTCAAATCGGCCTCCAAAGATCGAATGGCTCTTTTCATCTTGGCCGTCTCAGGCTCGGCCTCTTGTTTAGCGACTATGGCCTTCTTGAGCGCTCGAAGTCTTGTGCAACGGGGCCTTCAATCGCCAGGCGACCTCGGCCAGCTAAATCTTCTTCTAGGGTAGCCCTCCGGCGACCAAGGAGCATGCTTCAACAGCAGCAGCAAGCTGAAAACAAAAACGAAACATCGGAAGTGTTAGATACCTCCGGACCACAAGAAGATATAACACCAACGGAAAACTTAAACTCACTTTGCGTTGGCGGCGATTAACTCGAAATCCGCTCCGGCTCGGCGACAACCAACCGAGCAACTTCGCATCGAATCGGCTCGGGAGCCACCTTTCCTTACCCTTCTTGGCGGGAGGATTCGGACCTTGAGGCGCTTTTTGGAAGCGGCGCTCGATCCGCTTGCGGGAGGATCTCGGGACACGGATCTGAGTCTTCTTGAGCCCTTAGTTCACCACCTTACCCTTATGCAGGGTAGGGATAGTCAGGCCTCTTCACCCGGCCCTCGAGACTCCTCCACTCGGAACAATGACATTCCTTGGCTCGTTCGCCGGAGTGCGGTGGACGTCTTGATAATCTGGGTCAGAGAACCCTCTGCCAACTCCTTCCGATGCAGCGTTTTGCTGACGCTTCAACTCCCGCAGAGTCGACATCGTATACTCGAACGAAACGCACATCCGAATCACGATAAGTTACACAGAATCTACAAATAGTAGTCATATAGTCGACAAGCAGACAACCGACTCGGATAACCAATCGGTAGAGAGAAACCACTTACTCGAATCTTCCATGTTGTCACAAAACTTGGCTCGGACAAGCCCGGCCAAGAAAGCGGTGACATATCGGACCTCGGAAAAAGTACTTCTCGGCTCTTGACTCGGTGGGCGCTTGCATCCACAAGGGGATGTTCCGTGCGGTGGCTTCAATCCGGCGGTTGCCTCGGAAAATTTTCTTCTCGAAATGCCGTGGGCCTCTCCGCCCGGATTTCCGGGCTTGAGACGGACAAAAATGTACCTCTTGAACCATTGGATTCCCAGCGAGGACAAGGGATCGACAAAAAATGTATGCTGGCGACATACAAGTATAGAACCAGGTGTTCCTATTACTAACACTAATGTTGAATAATTTACGGAAATTATCGAAGGTAAGCGGGATGCCTTTATATTTACATAGCACTCCGAAGCACATCAAATTTCCGAGGGAGTTGGGGATGATCTGGTGCGGACTCGAACCCATCTTTGTTCAAAATCTCCGAACTTCGGATGATCTTGGTAGTCGCCACCCACAATGGAGACTTATCTCATAGGCGACATGTAGCGGGGCGGATTATAAAAGCATGAGATTAAATCAGGATAAGAATCTCCACACAATCCGGATCTCATATCTTCTCGAGCTCATCTACTTCATCGGCTCGGATGGTTGAGGCACAAGTAAGCGATACCATCTTCATTCAACTCGCCCTCCGGATCGGGGTGAGTGACTTGGTCTCTCGGCCAGAGGAACTTCACTTGGAAAACGTCCTCACCCTTCCTTAGCCTCTCCGGACGCTCTTCCTCAGCCACCTGCCGACTCGGCCCCGCTTGCCCAGAAGCTTCCACACGGAGCACATTAGCGGATGGCTCTGCACCATCTTCCTCCTCGGAACTAGAATCTTCGCCCCGCACACCTTCTTCTGCCTCATCTTCCTCGGATGAGGACGCTAACTCTACAACAGTCCGAATAGGCGCGACTTGCACGATCCTCCTCACCCTCTTGAAGATGCTCAAATTGGGAGGTGCTTCCAGTATCATGCACTTCCTCGATAGTTGGCGCTGCGGATCCGGAGCAAGCAGGACTCGATTAGGATTACTCCTAAAGTTATAACCTAGGGTGCGAATTAAAGTTCGGATCTCTCTGGAAGTTGATTCTGGCGGCTCGACCCGGCGGCGAGTTCCTATAACTCATGAGCTTGTCTCTTGAGCCTTCTGATAACTTTGCACATGCGACACTCGCGAGTAATCCGGACGCCTCGGAGGACGAGAATGCAGAACTAACTGAAGTAAGGAACTTACCTCGGGCTCTTCCCGACTTCGGATGGGCGCTTGCTCCACCTCCGACGCCGTCATCATCCATGATCTCAATCTCCTCGGAGCTATCGGTTAAGGATATCGCCTGAGTCATATCCTCGACCTCGGATCGATTTTGGCTATCACTCTCGGACATCCTAGGGAAAGGAGAAAGCAATATCGTAAGCTTTAAGATGGCGATCCGAGAATTCGTTTATGTATATTAAAGTGGCCAACTCAAAGCCAAAACTAGCGACTTACTAAAGCGATTAGTTGGTCGATACTACACTTATTGGTGTTAGTCAACATCAAATGCGTATTGGTTATCAACTATACTCGCATTATAAGCATACATCAAGAGTAACATGAAGAGGAAAGACCACGGAGATAATTTAAGACAAGGCAGTAAACTTACTTGGACTCGGATGATTAGATAGAAATGACTTGACTACTTGCGAGGATCAGCGCTTGAACCGCTCGTCGATCGCTTCGGATTGGCTGGTTGCCGGATGTACTCGGAATGCAAAAATTCTCTCTAAGCGGTGAGAAATGGGCAACTGACCTCTATTTATAGAGGGCCATATTAGGAACTCCATCAAAAGCGATTTTTGGATTTAATCTCCACTCGATCAAAAACCATCAGCGGTATAATGCAATTATACCAAGTGAAATGGCGAATGGGTACAAAAATTTACCTCTTGGATAGATACAACAACTCTCCTCTCTCGGCAGACAACACGAGAGCTCCGAGTATCATCTTCTCGGATGTCTGGCGGCTTGCCGATCAATATAATTTGTCCACACGAGAACCTCGTATACTCGGCGATTACCCTTGGACCCTCCCACAACCACAGAGGTGGTTGGACGGGACCGCACCTACGGTCCGCCAAGTAGCTCGTCAAAAGTACACTACCGATGTTGAGCCTAAACTTAGTCTCCATTACAAATACCCTTTTTCTTTTTTTCACGTCGTTGCCCTTGGACCTAGTCCCTCGGATAGCGGCGATGTTTTAGAAAAAAGAAAAAGGAGAGAGACTAAGTCAATGGCCTACAATCTGAGTACACCTTTTTTAAGCGAGATCGAAGCGGATTGGGTGAAGAGCAGTTCTTTTCCTCAAAACTTCCCAAACCAGCGGTTCCACAACTATCTTCTACTAAGATACTTGGAAACTAGGGGACATATGTTGATCTGAAATATGTCAATCCGTCATAAAGGACCTAGGAGGCGAATCCTAAGGCATCCCAAGTCATCGATGGATCCGAGGCACTTAGGTCGAGCGATGGCCCGATCAGGCGGACCATCTATGGTCCGACCCACCCTAAAAGAAAGGGACAAAGGATTTGGACCTGCAAGGCCCGACCCGGAACCATAGGTCCGACCCACCTTGGTCCGAGCCTCCCTGGGAAAGGAGCATGGTGCTAAGTCAGCACCTCCAACCCGAGGACTCCGTCTGGATGCCGTCTCGGATCGATATGAACATCTCATAAGGCTACCAAGCAAGTGGGTACCAAAGAGTGAGATGTCCGAACCCAGGAGCTCCGAATCGGAAGAGTTGGACAGACAGGAGAACTTCCTCAGCTAACAACCAGGTACTGTCCGGATCAGACATTCGGACCGACCTCTCCGAACCTGGGACCTCGGCGGACTGTCACATCCTCGAGAACTCTCCCAATAATGACCAAACTACCCCTAAAGTCCGAGATGGCATGGGCTAAAGCTTCATTATTGGGCTATGGGCCTCATCTTAGCATTGGTGGCTCAATCCTAGCCCGTACACATGGCGCAATCCTAGCAAGCCCTTCCATTTTGATGATAGCCTATAAATAAGGCACACATCCCAACAAGTAAGTCACTTCGAACAAGTCATCCCGCTAGTCACATCACGAGCATTATACAGAGTTGATCCTCAGTCACTCTCAAGTAAAGTCTCATCCCGGTTTGACACTTAGCAAACCGGGCACTAACCCACTCGAGTGTGCGAGGTCCTTAGGAGATGGTTGGTCCTTTGGTTCTTCGCCTTGGCGATCATCTAGCAAGGAGCCCTCATCTTGGTACCCATTAGAAGAGTTAAATAAATCTAAGTAGTTGGGAGTTACACCTCAACCTTCTGCATCGAGCCAGGCGCCGGTTACGTACATTGATGTAAGCGATATCACGGACATCGATTCGGCGATGAGCATCCCAAATGGCCCACTCCTGCATCAACTTTGTGGAGGCATTGGGCCACCCGATCCCTAATGTCCTTCCAAATGCAGACCATATCCTGTCTGGTTTAGATCCCAGTCTAAATAAACACGCCCGGATCTGGGATTAACTCTTAGAATGAAGTACTCCTTTTACATTCCCAATTTCATACAACATCCAAAGTCAATACATATATAACGTCACCATGTTACATCAATTTAATAAGATACAACAGCATCACAGATATGGTGACTAACATATCTCCCAAACAAAGTGGCTAACATACCACCCAAACAAAGTGGCTAACATACCACTCACATTATCCTAAATTTTACTAACACAATGGTGACTAACATATCACCCAAACGAAGTGGCTAACATACCACTCACATATAGTGGCTAACATACCACTCACATTGTCCTAAATTTTACTAACACAATGGTGACTAACATATCACCCAAACAAAGTGGCTAACATACCACTCACATATAGTGGCTAACATACCACTTACATTGTCCTAAATTTTACTAACACAATGGTGACTAACATATCACCCAAATAAAGTGGCTAACATACCACTCACATATAGTGGCTTGAACTTCGAATGTGTCTGCGTTTCGAGCCGGCCTTGATGTCTTCGTAGGGACGTGTTCATCAAAGTAATAAGAGCAGAAGGTTGCAGTTTCCTCTCGAATGTAGGCATTGGCAACCGAACCTTCAAGTTTACCTTTGTTGTTGACATACTTCTTCAATTTCCCGAAGTACCTCTCGAATGGATACATCCATCGATACTGAACCGGTCCAGCAAGTCTCGCTTCATGTGGAAGGTGAACCGGCAAGTGCTCCATAGAATCAAACCAGCTCGGTGGAAAGATACGCTCGAGCTTGCATAGAATCAATGGTATGTTCCTTTCAAGATTTTCCAACACTTTGTCATGAACCACCCTTGTGCCTAAATTTTTGAAAAATAAGCTCAACTCGGTGATAGCAGTCCATACATGTTTCGGTAGCAGCTCTCGAAATGCTACCGGGATAAGCCTCTCCATGAACACATGACAGTCGTGGCTCTTCATCCCATAAACCTTTGTTTTCTTCAAATCCACACACTTCTCTAAATTTGAGGCGTAATTATCTGGGAAACCCAATGCCCTCACCCAATCAAACAAAATTGACCTAGATGCGTTGTCAATTGTGTATGCAGCTTTCGACCACTTACCATTCTCATCCTTGTTTGTCGACTCGGGCCTTTTACACCGTGAACAACTCGGCTCTAGACTTCGCATTGTCTTTTGTTTTTCCCTCAATGTTGCAAAGTGTTTTGAATAAGTTCTCGAACACGTTCTTCTCAATGTGCATGAAATCTAAGTTGTGACGGATAAGAAGACTGCTCCAATAAGGCAAGTCCCAAAAGATGCTTCTCTTCCTCCAACCACAATTTTTACCAATTTTCTCGTTATGCTTCATCCACCCAAGTTCAGTCACCTTCATAAGACCCAACCTATCAATCTCCGTGTAAGAACTTAAGATCCCGGATTGGTACTTTGAAACAAGATCAATAGACAATGTTGCCAACAATGTTGTTCAACAATGTCTCTGATAAAGAATAGCGCGGATGAATAAAGTAACTTCTATTACCAAGCGATATATAGAAAAATATATTGGCGCCTTAAACAAAATATCTCTTGGGGAAAAGTAGATCTAATCAACTAGGTTTAATACGATCACAAGCGATTGATTAAACAACCAAAACTATACTAGAAGAACCAGCGGTAAAAGCTATTCTAGGTCGATGTTTGAAAGAGTTATTCAACAATGAATACTCTTAGACAAACTCTAAAGCTAGCGAGAAAACAAGAAGCCTAAAATCTCTTTTGATCTTTTCAAAAGCTCAAACATTGCTTTCTTTGAATCCTTGCATATATATACTTGAGATGTCGACCTCTTCCATCTATGTCGAAAGGCAATAGGATCTTGGCAAAGGCAATTTTTCATTTTACTTGTTTTCTTCAAAATGCGCATAGAAGGAAATTTCCATATTTCAATTCTTCATAAAATATATTCCTTCTTGCTTTCACCACAAGCTGTTCTTTTTCCCTAAATCAACACTTGTTAGTTTAAATCGATACTTCCGGTCCAGTATCTGTCCAAAGTGCTTTGTCTTGATGTACTGCGGCGATGCTATATCTTCAATGTTATGCGACATTGAATTCTATCTGTCACAATGTTATACAACATTGATAATCCTGCGACTTCACAAACAACAACAAACACAAACTTGGGCGATTATTGAAAGAAAATATTATAAAAATATAAGTGCATAATGCAATTTCAATCTCCCCCATTATCATATTCTTTCAACAAAAAACAAAACAAGAGATCAGATCATAGAAACATAACTAAGAACTACTAAAGAACTACTAAAGATCTATTCTCCCCTTAACGGACATCTTAAGAAATATTGGGAGAATTAAAAATATTACAGACCCAAAAATTATAATTGTTCAACAGACTCGAAGAATGAACTCGAGTTATCTATTCTCCCCTTTTGTGAGGAAAGAAAAGAAACTAGAGTATTTAAACTTGATTGTTTGAGATCTGCTCATCAAGCCCTTTGATTTGCTCCAAAATCGACTTGTCTGTTCGGTTAAAATACACTGCAGAATGAGTTTCAATGTTAGGAGTCGATGTTGTCCCAACATGTAAGTCGACATAGGAATGTTGTTTGCAACTCTGAGCTTTACGGTACATCGGTTTTGCCGGTGAAAGAGGCATATTCTCCTCCACATCCATGTTCACGAAACATCGGGATCTACCCGAGGAAGATCACAGATCTGTCATGTGTTTCCATGGTTGTTTAGTAGCGTGATGGACTTAAAGTTGGAATGATAGACATCATTGGCTTTAACCTCAATACCCTGCATCTGAAGAACAGCAAATATCGTGGATGGAAGAATCAAATGACCTCTGATCCCTCTATTCTTAGAATTTTCCAGATGCTTGAGAATCCTTTCTCCCAGATTGACATTGTAACCCATTTTAATCCTGTAAAGCAACATGGCTGCCTCTTGGCTGAGCTTGTTGTTATTGGAAGATGGCAACCGGTTATGCAGGCATATCTGGCAAACAGATACTAGAGAACAACAATATTTCAGATCTAGAGTTCCAGTAGGCCAAGATTTTAATTTTCCTGCAGTTAGCTCTCTTGCAATCTCATCCATAGTTACCTCTACAGGAGTCTCAATCTCATCCCTATTTCTATGCAGCACAGTATTGATATCCTTAGAAGTCAAGAAGAATACATCACCTCTCAAGTACACACAGTGATGCTTACCATGCCCTTCACTACCAAAATTCTCAGATAAATGGGCATAGAATTCTCTTATGATTTCAGGAACAAATGCAGCATATTGAGTAACAGCATAATAGAGATTCCTTTTTCTTGGATAAGCGATCAAGTTATACTCTTCAAATGAGTCCTCTTTAATTATCTTCTCAACATCTATAGCATTGTTTTGATTTTCTCATATTTTCTAGATTCTTGTTATCATAGAACAAATGAAAGCGCATCTTCATCAATCGGAACCATCTGTAAACACGAGTTGGAGGATAGATCATTTACCTCGGGGTCTTCAATCTGGTCTTCTCCGAGAATGACATCCTCATCATCAGTGATTCTTCTTGATTCTTCCTGTCTCGACTTCATAATCTTCAGAGTCATCTGAGCTTTCATATGAGTTTCTCAGTTCTTCTTCATCAACCATTGACTCATCCTTAGAGTCATCTTCAGTTTCTGGCTCATAATCCTCCATATCATTAGAGCTTTCATCATTGTTATCATCATGAGCGGTGATGTTGCAACAACATCCTCATCTATATTCATTGGATCACTCTCGGTTTTCTCGAGATCATCATTGCCAATCTTCCACTTGACTAGTTGATAGTAGGCTCATCTGCGGGTTTCTCAACATTTTGAATGCATCTTTGATGCGATTCTCATCATTCGAATGTGATGGCGTTCCTGTTTTGTCGGGTTGTTGTACATCATCTTATTCAACGGTGCGAGGTTTTGGGGTTTTCATCGGATCTGCATGTTGAATTCGGGATGTCGACATCTTTCCCATCATCCTCCACAGGAGCATCTTTCTCTATCCCATTGGGCTTTCATCATCATCCCTCGGATCTTGTGGCAAGTCGTGGCATGCTCCCCAATTTAACAAGGGTTTTCTGCGGCAAATTCGGAGGGGTTTGATGGTGATGACTGTTTGGGTTTTTGGAGATGGTGGTTTTGATGCACGGAGATGAGGGTTTTCGGCACTATCTTAGAATCCTCACAATTATAGGCTGGAATCTCAAAATCGGCGGTTAAATACGAATGGGAAGAGGATAAGCTTGCTCCCCTCGGTGTTTGCAATGAAAATCCGGGCAAGACGGGTTTTGTCGGGGCGACATTGTTTGGATCGTGAAGCTAGAGTTGAGGGAGAAAGAGCGGAGAGGAGTTTTGGTTGAGAGAGACAAGAGAGTAAAGTGAGGGAAGGTGAAGAGTTTTGGGAGTAAGAAATATCTGAGGAAAGAAACTTTTTTTTTTTTTTTTGTAAGAGAGGTTTGGAAGGAAGCGGTTTTGTGAGTGGTGGAGAAGTGGGCTAATGAGAGGTAGTGGTAATATGGTTGGAGGAGTGTTTTGGTTGGTTTGCTCAAGGATCATAATCATATATATCAAAACACAAACTAAGATCTGTACATTTGTTAATATGAGATTAAGGAAAGCAAATGACCACCGTATCAATTAGGTCAAGAATGAAGAAGGTTCTCAAACTCGACTGGAGGTACATTTTGTTTTAGGAAACAAATCAAGGTCAGATAAGAGTAAGATATTATATTTTACACTTTACATTTTACCAGATTACCCAAGACACAAAATTACTCCCCCTCAAACCCAACCCAAAACACAGAAAGAGCACACAAGAACACAGCAAAGAAGGTACTTCCTGCACAGGCAATGTTGACCAGGATGTTGGCTCAACATTGATGACAACATCGGAATATCCCAGGATGTTATGTCAACATTGCTTGCAACAAATCCTATCAAATAGTACAAAGGCCAAGAGACCTTCTCAAACTGAAGAATCTCTCTTTATCAAGGGGCTTTGTGAAAATGTCAGCTAACTGATTTGTGGTATCAATGTGTTGTATGTCAATTATTTGTTTGGAGACTAGGTCTCTAAGAAAATGATGTCGAATGTCTATATGCTTGGTGCGTGAGTGTTGAACAGGGTTCTTGGATATGTGAATGGCACTAAGGTTATCACAAAAAAACAAAGAGTGTCACTTTGAAACCCGTATTCATGCGACATATTGTTGACCAAATTAATTGAGACACCTGACTCCGGCGCTACATATTGATTCGGTAGAGAGAGACATGATTTTGTTTCTTACTATACCATGACACAAGATTTGGTCGAAGATAAAACAACCTCCACTAGTTGATTTTCGATCATCTAAGTCACCAGCCCAATCAGAATCACTAAATCCCAATAGATTAGTGTTTGAATCACATGCATACCATAGTCCAAGATTAACAGTTCCTGATATATATCTAATGATTCTTTTAACAGCAGTTAAGTGAGATATTTTGGGTTTGGATTGATACACACACACCTGAGAGAACATGATGTGTCGATGCGGTGGTGAAAGATACAAGAGACTTCAATCATTGATCTGTACAATGTTGGGTCGACATCGTCTGACATCGGTTTCTTTGAGTTTAGGAGATGTAGCCATGGGAGTCTTTGCAAGGTTTGGCATTTTCTAGACCAAATTTTGATAAGATTCTTGGCATATTTCTCTTGAGAGATAAAGAGGCCTTCTGTTTACTGCATGTCCAAGACCCCGAAGAAGTTCACCAATCATACTCATCTCAAAAGTTCTGTCATGGCTTGAACAAACTTATCTAGCAAGGAGAGGTTTGTAGCACCAAAGACAATATCATCAACATAGATTTGAGCAATGCGGATGTCTTTTCCTTTCACGAGGATAAGAGTTTGATCTCCCTCACCTCTTTTAAATCCTAACTTGACTAGGAATTACATCAACTAGCATACCAAGCTCGTGGGGCTTGTTTCAAACCATACAAGGCTTTTCTTAGTTTAAAAACATGGTCGGGATAAAAGGATCTTCAAACCTCTAGGTTGTTCAACATACACTTCTTTGTCAATGTAACCATTCGAAAGCTCACTGTAACATCCATTTGTTTGAGTTTTATGTTAAGACAACATGCTAAGGCTAGGAGCAGCGGATGGACTCTCTAATCTAATGTGAGGCGAAGGTCTCATCAAAATCAATGCCTTCCACTTGGGTGTAACCTTGAGCAACCAATCTGGCTTTGTTTTTACAACTATCCCTTTTCATCACTCTTATTTTGAAAATCCACTTGGTGCCTATGACATTTATATTATGGGGCGGGGAACAAGAGTCCGACTTCATTTGTTTGAAGCGGCGAAGTTCATCTTGCATTGCTTATCCAAAACCATCGGCAAGAGCTTCTTTCACATTTTAGGTTCCATTAACGAAACAAAGCACGAGGAACTTACGGTGACATATTTGACAAGTCGAGTGTCTCCTTGTAGTTTTTCGCGTGTTTCCCCTCGATGTCCTTCCTCCTGGATTTCCAATTACTTGGGAGCTGGGATGATCTTTGCGAATTCTAGGAGGAGGATCCTTTCTTGAGTCGGAAGACATAGGTGCAACATTGTTCTTTGGATGGATTGACCTCGGTTTCATTATGAGAATCGACTTGTTCTTCATCATGAGTGTAAATCAGGATGTTGAATTTAATGTTGAGTCATCATTGCCTGAGAGGGATGATGGCACAACATTGCCTGACATGGGTTCTTTCATTTTGATCGGCCGAGTCATAGTTTACGTCGTTCTCATGTGTAGAAGAGTCGAGGTTGATTCAATAACTTTATTCACTGCGAGATCTTCTTCTGGGCATAGGGCTCAGAGTCATCAAAGGAAACATTCACAGACTCTTGTATAGTCTGCAATATAGGATTGTATATTCTATAAGCTTGACTATTTTGAGAGTATCCTACAAAGATTCCTTTATCACTTTTAGCATCAAACTTCCCTAGATGTTCTCTATCATTGAGTATGTAACACACACATCCAAATACATGAAAGTACTTGAGATTGGGCTTTCTACCTTTCAACATCTCATATGGAGTGGTTAGAGAACCTGGACGAAGATAGACACGATTGATTATGTGACAAGCAGTGTTCATAGCTTCAGCCCACAACCTTTTTGATAAGTTCATTGAGCTCAACATCACTCTGGCCATTTCCTGAAGAGTCCTGTTTTTCCTTTCAGCAACACCATTTTGTTGTGGTGTCTTAGGAGCTGAGTATTCATGCATGATTCCTTTCTTTTCACAGTACTTATCAAAGAATTGATTCTCGAATTCTTTACCATGGTCAGATCGAATTCTTTGAACAAGAGTAAATCTTGATTCTGACATTTTGTATGCCAGTTTTTGAAGGATTCAAAAGTTTCTAATTTTTCTTTCAAAAAATTGACCCAAGTGTATCTAGAGAAATCATCGACTATCACATAGATATATCAGGCTCCTCCTAAACTTTTAGCTTCTATAGGACCCATGAGATCCATATGCAGGAGTTCAAAGCAGTTAAAAGTACCTCTTTGTTGTCCTTGATCGAAGTGGTGATGTGTCACCTTGGTTTGTTTTCCCATAAGGCGATGCCACACACATGTTTCCCTACATTGGTAGCTTTGGCACTCTGTCACCACATTATTTTGATGATCTTCTCCAGTTTACAGTTGACATGTCCCGATTTCTTATGCCACGATGTTGCATCATCATGTTGAACAACATTGCATTTGAGAGGAATGTCCATCACATAGCGGTTGTCCTGTGATCTCACACTGTCATTACGGTTAATTTGTCCACACAAGTATAAACTTTGCAAGAACGTTTATCAAACTTGACTTTCGGATCATCATCACGGTGGCTTATACTAACAAGATTAGCGATTAACCCTTGACAAGAAGAACATTGAGAGTTTGGATATCCTTTGAGACAGTGTTCCCTTTCCAAGTATTTTGCTTTGGTATCCTCCTCCATATGTTACCGTACATCTTTTGAGCTACAAAGTTTGTGATTTGGCGTGTTACGGTCATGTGCCTAGAACAACCCGTCAAGTACCATTTTCCTGCATTGTTAGGGGAAGTAGCAACAGAAAAAGCAACATTGCAAGTATGATTTTCTTTAGCTACCCAAACATGTTTCGAAACACTCTTGTGTTTTCTTATCTGTCCTGGAGATTTGTCTTGCTTAGGAGAACTAGGAAAGTACTTTAGAGTCTTAAGATTACATCTTTCAGTCTCTGTTGAAGTGGATGTTGTCACAACATTGCGACTAGCATCACTGTTTTGTCTGCTGGAAACTTGATGGGAGGGAATTGTGGAGAGATAACTGAGGTTGGAGGTCTCAACATGTTCACTCTTTAAGTCCTTTTGGTACTTGAAGCAGTAAGGCTTTTTGTGACCTGATTTAAGACAGTAAGTGCACACAAACAAAGCTTTTTCTTTGACAAATGTAGGACCTTTTATGAGCTTAGAAAGAGGTTTGACAACTTTTGAGGTATCAGTGTCAACAGTGTCGTTCATGTTGCTCCCAAGTTCATCATAACTACTTGTGTACCCTAAACCAGTGGTCCTATCATTGTTCACATCAAGCATCTCATTAAGTCTAGAAGTAGAAGAGTTCCATTTTGCAATTACCTTCTTTTCATTATCTAGCTCAGAGATTACCTTGAGCATTTCGAGTCCTTCTTTGTTAATTGACTTCTAGTTTGACAATGGTGTCTTTGATTGTGATTCTCCTTCTCGGTTTTCTTGAGGAGTTTTACGAGAGTCTTCCATTCCTTTGAAGAGTTTCTCATACATCATTGCGGATCCTTCACCATTTGATCTGCATTACCTTCCTCTTCGAAGGACTATCTATATCAAAATCCACGGAACCATGTAGACATAAAACATTAGATATTCGACTTCTCGGGTTTGGTTAGTGCCGAAATTTCACGAGTTCTCGAGTCATCATAGTCGAAGAAGATTTCTATTTCGATGTTGTCTTGACAATGTTGTCCCAACATTGGTCATCAACATAGTAAGTGGATGGCGCGAGAGCTCGCATTGGTGGTTGAATCATCTTCTTTTCTTCATCTTCACATTCTTCATCTGAGTCATCCTTGAGACAAGCGAAGATTCTTTTCTCTTTTAGATTGTTAGCACATTCATTTTGATAATGACCCACCCCTTGGCATTCAAAACATCTAATCTTACTCGGAGGCGATCGAAATCAGTTGAGCTCGTTTGGAAGCGAACCGGTTTTGAAAGTATTGTTTTCTTTTGAAAGTTTTAGTTCCACTTGAGGATCCTTGACGAGTTTTCCTGAATCTAAGTTTGTTGAACTTCCTTACAAGATTGTTGAAAGCTTCTTGGTCATATTATCGGACTCATCACTACTACTATCGGGCTTTGAAGGTTTTGCTTTAGAAAGCAGTGAAGGAAATACTATGAGTTTTCATACCTTGTCTCTCATTTTCATTTAATTCAAAGTTTTTCAAATTGTTCAACGGTATGAAAATCCATAGTTGCCAAGTTATGAGTGTCTTCCAAAATAGTGACTTTGGTATTAAATCTTGAGGAAAGAGATCGAGCGACTTTGGAAACAAGTTGCCTATTAAAATAGCTTCTCCGGTCTTTGGACTTCATTTGAGAGATTCAAAAGTTTTTCAAAATAGAGTCAATGGTTTCTTCCTCCGCCATTCTTAGATTTTCAAATTGAGACCAAAGCATTCTAAGTTTAGTTTGTTTGACTAGCATCCCCTTCACAATGACTCTGAAGTAATTCCCAAGCTTGTTTTGCGATGTCATTTTGAATGATTTTAAACATATGAGAATCTACATGACCAAAGATAGCATTTAAAGCTTTTCATTATAAGAGCTAAGAAGTATGTCACTGCGAGAAGCGTTCTTGGTATGGGGACAATGTCACCATCGACATCGTCCTTGATTGGCGGTGTATCCTTCGAATGGATCTCAAGCACGGCCATCAAGGGACTTGATGTATGTCCTCATCGAATTTGCGATGTGGTAGTTGGACCCATCAAACCTGGAGGTCTATTGTAGTTTGCATCCATTGTAGTAGTACCAAATCCAGACACCAGTAGTTAGGTGGCTGGCTCTGATACCACTTGTAAGAACTTAAGATCCCGGATTGGTACTTTGAAACAAGATCAATAGACAATGTTGCCAACAATGTTGTTCAACAATGTCTCTGATGTAAGCAGAATAGCGGCGGATGAATAAAGTAACTTCTATTACCAAGCGATATAGAAAAATATATTGGCGGCCTTAAACAAAATATCTCTTGACGGGAAAAGTAGATCTAATCAACTAGGTTTAATCTGATCACAAGCGATTGATTAAACAACCAAAACTAACCCTAGAAGAACCAGCGGTAAAAGCTATTCTAGGTCGATGTTTGAAAGAGTTATTCAACAATGAATACTCTTAGACAAACTCTAAAGCTAGCGAAAACAAGAAGCCTAAAATCTCTTTTGATCTTTTCAAAAGCTCGAACATTGCTTTCTTTGAATCCTTGCATATATATACTTGAGATGTCGCCTCTTCCATCTATGTCGAAAGGCAATAGGATCTTGGCAAAGGCAATTTTTCCTTTACTTGTTTTCTTCAAAATGCGCATAGAAGGAAATTTCCATATTTCAATTCTTCATAAAATATATTCCTTCTTGCTTTCACCACAAATTTCTTTTCCTTAAATCAATTCTTGTTCATTTATCAATACTTCGGTCAAATATCCTGTCCAAAGTGCTTTGTCTTGATGTCTGCGGCAATGCTATATCTTCAATGTTATGCGACATTGAATTCTATCTGTCACAATGTTATACAACATTGATAATCCTCTGACTTCAAACAACAACAAACACAAACTTGGGCGATTATTGAAAGACAAGATTATCAAAATATAAGTGCATACTGCACTTTCACTCCGCAAGAATTTGTGCACCAGTAAGTCTTCTCGGGGCATTTTTGTTGGTGACTTTATTTTTCAAGAAATTGATCCTTGTTCTTCTGAGCGAATGGTCACTTTCTAGCAACCTCGATGACAATCAAACCAACAAAATTTTCCACTACCCTTGATCTAAATGCATCGTATTCTCCAAGCAATGTGGACATGCATATTTCCACATGGTTTTCCTTCCGGATAACATGGATGCGGAAAGTCACTCACGGTCCAAAGAAGAGCTGCTCTCAAGGTGAAGTTCTTTTTGGTCGACACATCATATCTTGAGGATACCATCCGTCCACAACTCGATCAACTCCTTGATTACGGTGCGAAAACATCAATGTCGATCCGGGATCTTTCGGCCAGAACCAGCCTTGATCGAAACATGAATGGCTCCTTCATGCACTCACCGGGGGGTAGGTTACGGTGTGAGCATAACTGGCCAACAAGAGTATTTTCGTTCACTCCCGAACGGGTTAAAACCATCCGTACAAAGTCTCAATCGTACATTTCTAGATTCGGCTGTAAACTCTGGATATGTCTTGTCAAACGATTTCCATGCGGGTGAGTCTGCTGGATGGTCCATTCTACCATCTTCTGCATTATCCGAGATTACTCGCTCCATGTGCCACCACATTTTATCCATGAAGCACTTGAAGCATACAATCTTTTCAAGCGAGGTGCTAGAGGAAGTACCACATTTTCTTATGTGGGAGATTTTTCTTTATCGTTTCTTTGCGGCCCCCTCCTTATAGCAGCTTGTACGTTCCTTACCACGAACTTGCATTGTATTAGATGCATCCTCCTCCCGATAGATCATGCACATTCTCGGACAACGATCTATGGTTACCACATGCGACCCTAAACCCGCATCTTTTCTTGGCTTGGTAAAATTGGTGGGAACTAGGTTTTCTTGAGACGAGAGGTCCGACATTACGTCAACCCATTCATTGAAGCTCGTTTGATTCGGCCATTAGCCTTACAACTCGTTAGCCGAACAAAGACAACTTAGTGAGCTTACACCGGATAAACCGGCTTCCTTGATGATTCTAACAAGTCGAAGAACACGATCCTCGAGTCGGTGGTTCCTCCACCTCCACCTCGGTTTCGGTGTTAGTTGTGTCCATGAACTCGCCCTGCGACATCATACACCATTTGTTCGACTCGAGCTCGAATAGCATCGCCTGGATGTACTTTGTTCCCGATTTGTTCATTTTTCTCTTCCTTCCTGACGTCTGTATTGGTCATATGTATTGGGCGGTCTTGCTTCCTCACCATGATGATTCCATACACGTCTGTGAGCATGAATCTATTTTTCCTCAAGTCTTTGGACTACATTTGTAGAAGTCACGTATTGCTTGTTTACCTTGTTTCATTGCACAAGGGCACTTTATCAACCCATCCTTTACACAAGCCGGATTTGAGATTGCAAATGCAATGAAACCTTGACCTCTTCAGAAAACTCGATTGAACTCTGCCATTTAGAGTACGACAATACATCCATGAACGATCGGTAGTCATTCAATAATTAGATAATAACCTGACACATTTGAATTCATTAGATCGAGGTCTATCATTTACGATAATAAATCAATTTCAATCAATTGCTACGTAATATAAGTTATATTAGCTTCAACATCAATTGTTACAGCATTACATAATATAAGTTACATTAGCTTCAATTTTACCATATTGTTTGGTTTCATAAATCAACTAATGATTACTAGTTATACAAGCCTAGAGACAAAACGGATTATCAAATGATTCTTTCTCTTGCAGCCCCCTCCTCATCACTTGTGACGCTCCCTACCACAGAACTTGCATTCCAACAGATCTACATCCTCCTCCCAATACACCATGCACATGTTCCGACAAGTAGAAAGGCACTCAATAGGCGGCCTCAAACCCCGTCTCTCCCTCCATTGGAGGTATGCAATGGACGGTGCTTCCTCACCGTGATGAATCCATACATGATACTCAGGCATGAATCCATAACGTCGCAAGTGCTCGAATACTGCTGTAGGAGTTATAAATTGCTTGTTTCTACAGGTTTCCAATGTGCAAGGACACTTTATCAAACCCCAGTTGCACAAGCCGGACGTCCCATGGCAAACGAGATGAAACCTTTAACCCCTTCTACAAAACTCCTAGAAACTCTGCCATTTATCGCCGTACGATCGTACATCCATGAACGGTCGGATTCATTGTATACTTTTTTAACATGTTCCAATTGATTAGATCGTATTAATTTATTAGATCGATTCCAATTCGGATAAGAAGATTGTAGAGATTAATTGTTAATTATTATACGTTCCTTATAAATTAATTATTAAGTGTTCGATATGTTACAAAATTTATTAAGTGTTTTACTACTACGAGTTATAAATTATAAATTACACGTTAATATAATCAATATATTATCCGTCGCTCAAAACACTTAACTACATCCTCTTAATTTAGTACATATACGAATTTATCAAATTAACTCCAACTACTACTTACATACATATCAAATTAACTAAACTAATTACATACATACTTAACATACATATCAAATTACACATACATATCAAATTACTACATACATATCAAATTAACTAAACTAACTAAACCAACTACATACATACTTAATTAACATACATACTTCACTACATACATACTTATCGAATTAACATACATACATATTGAATTACTACATACATTCATATCAAATTAACTAAAGTAACTATCAAATTACATATACAAATCAAATTAATCAAATTACATATACATATCAAATTACATATAATTGATCAAATTAACTAAACAAGCTACTACGTACTTCATATAATTATACAATTGATAATAAGTAGTCAAAAATAAAAAAAATACCAATTTTTCAAAAGTTAGGGTTTAGAAGTAATACCTTTGATTCCGAAGAAAATAGCGGATGAAATTTGAAATTGAAGGAAGAAACGAGCTCCTCGTCCAACGATCTTCGAATTGACACCAAGATTGGGAAGAATCGACAACAAATGGCCGGATTTGACGGAGGAGAAAGGAAGAAAAACGAAGAACAATGAAGCTGAAATGGCTTCTGCTTCAGCCCAAAATCATTAAAACCTTTCTGGGCCGACGTACACGTATCCGTCGGCCCAATAGCGATCCGTCGCTATACGGGGCGACGGATAGTTATATGTCGCCCCGTATAGCGACGGATTGCTATTCCGTCGCCAGTTATTATTATTATTTTTTAACATATAAATATTAACGACGGATAATTTATCCGTCGTTAATATTTAATTTTCTTTTTTTTTTTTAAAAAGTCAACCAATAAAATCCGTCGCCCCTTTCAATCGTTTTACCTCAGAATTCTTGTAGTGATAATCTACATGGCGGTTAATTCTCATGGCGAGCTTCAATCTTCAAAGCAGGGCTTCATTAGCAAAATCTACCATGACTCCTCCCGATGAATTTATTGGGGCTCTCGTAAAATCTCCCTGCAGCGAGCAAATTACTTCGCCGCGGCGAGCCTCCTCAGTACTTCCAATGCCAGCTTCGCAAAATCTCACCGCGGCGAGCAAATTCCTTCGTCGTGGAGAGCCTCCTTAGCCAAAAGATTGTTGCCCTTCGTAAAATCTAGCCGCGGCGAGCAAAATACTCCGCCGCAGCGAACCTTGTTAATCTCAACTTCTCATTTTCAGCTCAAAATTATCGATTCCTGCAAAACAACACCAAAGCATAAAAATGCACAAAAAAATGCTAGAAAACTATGAACGAAGACTCACAAAGACCGCTAATTTAAAAGGACCAAATGAGACTCTAAATTATCGTCTCATCAAGTAGAAAATTGATAAAATGGTAAAATCAAAAGAAATAATCAAACATACCTTTTTTTACAACATTGCAGCTATTTTTAACTCAACTCTTAAATGCCGTACAACAGTAATTTTGTTCGAGAATTCGTCTGATTGTTCGTTATTTGGGGCTAAGGGTTGAAGCCCACTGAAAGCAATCTATATACCGTTATTTCATCTTGATATACTAAGCCTAGGCTACCAAGCACCATGTAAAATAATGAAAAACACCAAATCATTGACTGCAGGTGATATAAAACTGACCAAACCTGTGACAACAAATGACATCAAGTGATAAACTCCTACAGTGAACGAATACAATGAGATACTAACAGATCTGCCATGTCTGACCATTTATGTGACAACTTATCATCAATTTCCTCCTAATTAAAATTCAGTCCCTAGCATCTCCAAGGCATAATTCAGCAATAACAACAGAGCTAGAAATAAATTTATCTAAAATCTCAAAATTCAATAAACCAAATGGGATCGAAATAACATCATTGATGCTTCGATCCTCCCCAGATTCATTAACTCTCCATTAATGATACATAATCCAGAAAAAACAAACGCCCCTTATGCTACGGAATCACAGTTTCAAAATGGTCCACATCAAATGCATAAAAAAAATCACTTCAAACTCAGTAAAGAACTAAACAATCGAAAGCTCCTTAACAGTTGGTAATTCCTCAATTGCATTTGGGTAGAAAAAGCTTCCTAATCATCACAAGTGGTAAAAAATGGGGAAAAATCATACATGCAGAGGATGTTTCCGATGGTGTGGTCCTCACGCTTAACGGTATATAAACGTGGCCGCATTGATGATTTTGGTATCCCTCTCGTACGAAACCCTAAATCAACAATTTCAGCGCAAAATTAGAGAGATTTCAATCGATCTAACATCAATGAAGAAGGAAGGGAAGGAAGCACTTGGAGACGCCTTTGGGAACGACGAATCTCTCGTAACGATCTGGAGCATTCATTTTTGCTGCTTCTTCTCAGTGCTGCTTGAGCTGAGACCTTTGGTTGCTGAGTTATGATCCGAGAAATGAGGGCTTGGCTAGTTTCTAGAAAGGGTTTTCATTGGAGGGCGGCTGATAGGGTGGTGGCGCGATTGGTGTGGAAGAGACGGTGGTGGCTTTGTCGAAGAATGAGAGGCGGAGCTGGGTTTGCCGAAGCCTGGTCTTGGTCTCTTCGTCGCTTGGGTGATCGAATTGTGGAGCGGGAAGGGATGATTGAAATTTGCAATTTTAGGAGAAGCCACAATGAAAAATGACAGCCTGCCACCTAGATAGGTTATAACCAATAAGGATGCAAATCAATTACAAATAATTAAATGAGGTGGCATGCCTTAGAATGATTGAATGGATTTTTTTTTAATGTATAGATCGATAGATAGATACTAGTACTAACCCGTGGCGACGCAACGGTATAGTTTAGTTTTAATAATAAATTAAAAGGGGATGATAAAATAAATTAATCGAGAAAATAAGGTAGTCAAATTTATGTGAACAACGTTGTCATTGGCGGTGTGAAATTCTTCTTCATCCAATATTATATCATTGAGTGTTTATGCTAACTATATGAAATGTAAAAATAGGGTCCAATCGTACCCGACCTGTTAATTAGTAACAGGTAAATGTCTTTTGAAAAAAAAATGTATCCCTCAAACCGAACCAAAATAAAATACAGAAGTATACAACATAATCAATAGGGTTGTTTCCAACAACCCCGCGATGGTATGTGGTCACTCCACCACACACAAAAAAAAATTATACAAACATAATTTCACATGTTACGATTATTTTTTCCAATCTACCGGTTCCTAACAACCCCGCGGTGGTATGCATCACCCCACCAAAGACACAAAAATTATTATTCTACCCCCGGGGCTCGTTATGGAGATAAAAAAAGTAGAGAGAAGAAAGTTTTCCCACCTAGAGAGTATCAGATCCCCCAGGCTCGTTATGAATCAAGAAAGTAGAAAGAAGATCTCGAAGAGAGCTTCCCCGCCTAGAGAGTATATGCAGACCCCCCAACCCCCCTCCCCCGGAAAAATATAATTTTTACTAACTTGATCATAAATTGTTGCGGTCGGGTATTGTAACAAAGGTATGGAACGGGTTCGAGTATATGCGAATAGGACTGAACATCATTGTTTTGAGCGGTTGAATTGGGTTAGATGAACCGATCCTTCCACCGAAATGAGAGAAGAGAACCCTTATACCTCATCCTACCGATCGAATCTTATACATAAACAAAAAGAAATTGAAGGTCTTCACATGCAAAATGTTGTTGATAGACATGTAGAGATCAACACACCACCAATTAACTCGCGTGTATCTATTCTATCTTCTGGAACAGAAAAGAGCATGTCTAGGAGAAAATAATTTAAAAATCACATAGTGAAAATAAAAGCATAGAACGGGAATAAAAGTTAAACCTTAGAGATCTTTATAAACATTTAAATTATAATCAAAGCTCGTATACATCATCAACTTACTCATCTGTATTTTATTTACTATTAAGTCGCAAGGTACTTTAGCCACATTTCGTCAATGATACACTAACTCAGCTAATTTACGTGATGGTGGAGAACGAACACGTGCTCAAGGTTATTCTTCCTTATCCAAGTCGTGTAGTGTTGACTCTGCATTTTTCCGCATCAACCTCTACCTATTAAGAATTACAAATAAATGGTATTCCTTTCGTATCCAAGTCAAATATGTCCCGAATAATATTTTACAACTACTCCAACCCCATATGATGGAGCCTATTCTCAAAAGAAACATCAAATTTATCTTGATCCATATCAAATTAAAAAAAAAAAAAAAAAACTCAAGAAAAATATACATAGAGTTGCATTTAAGTACACAATATTATAGTAGATATTGTTGTTAGCCCACTTTATGAAAACATGCGAGTCATAAAGTCGAAAAGTTTTAGATGAATTCGTCTTGGCACGACAAATTTAAATATATCTTCAAAATATTTCGGAGTTTTGTATATAAATTTATATGAGATTTAATAAAAACTATATAATGCAGCCAATATACAAAAAATAAATAGTGAAAGATATACTGGCTGAAAATGCAACTAATTCCATAAAATTTATGTGGCGATGCCACAATATAGTTTACGTTTAATAATAAATAGAAATGGGAAGATAAAATAAATTAACCGAAACAACCCCGGGTGGATAATACAAATCTACCAAACCAACATCATCATAAGAACACCCAACTGATAATCTATGTGCTAAAACGTTAGCCTCACGTTTAACCTGTCAAAATCTCATGGAATAAAATTATCCATCAAATACCTGAATTTCTTAGAAAAGTGAAACAAAGGTGCAAAGCTAAAATTTTTCGATTAATTAAGGTGTTCTGATAGAGGTAGTCTTGGATTAGTAATGCCAGTATACGTTCATTTTAGGAAAGATTTAAAAAACCAAGAAGCAATCTTTCCTAATATAAACACGATTGCTTTCAATGTAACAAATGTTACTCTCGATTTAACATCACCCATTTCAATTACTATATGTTGCCATTCAAAATATTGAACAAATGTATTTTTAAAATTCTATTATTTCATTTTATCTTATATAATAAATTTATATTTTAATTTAGTGAATAAAATAATTTATTTAATTAATAATAATAATCTAGATTGGTCTATGGATTAAATCTTGTCATGGTGAATTCAAATAGGCAAAAAAACTCTATCTTTGTAATATCGTTAGACCCATAAAAAATATTCTTATAAAGAGTTTATTCCTAAATATAATTTTTTTAAAGCGTTTATACATAAATTGGGACCGTAAGTTTTTATTATTATAGAGATTTTATTCTTTTATAGAGTATTCTTTTAGAGGGTTTTTACTGTATGTTCAAAATATTTTTCGGAATTTTGTAGATAAATTTATATGAAATTTAGTAACAACTATATATGTAGTGAACATTAAAAAAAATAAACATTGAAAGATATACTCGTTGAAAATGCAATTAATTTCACAAAATTCCACGTAGGATTGAATTTAATAAATGTTCTATTTCTAAAATTTCATTATTTCATTTGATCTTATTTAATAAAATTGTATTTTATTTTAATGAATTAAAAAATTATTTAATTAATAATAGTATTCAAGATTGGTGTCTATGGATTCGTCCTGTCACAGCGAATTCAAATATATATTCAAAATATTTTTCAAAATTTTGTAAATAAAATTATATGAGATTTAATAAAAACTATATATATATATATATAGTCAACATACAAAAAATAACAGTTAAATATATACTGACTAAAATACAATTAATTACAGAAAATTCCACGTAGGACTGAATGGATTTGATGAACTTTAGCCCATTGTGCTTTACATAGTATATGGATGGATGGATGGATGGATGGATTATTCTACATTCACAAAGTCTCATAAGAGACGGTCTTTAAATAACTTATTTAGAGACAATCTATATTTTTAGGAAAATGATTCATGTTATTAATTAAAATGTTCATGTTGTTAACGAAATCCATTTATTTTGTAATATGAAAAAAAAAAAAACACCAATGTTTAGAACATAAATGTTTTGATTAATAACATCGATAATTTACTTGTTAACATAAATCCGTTTCTAAATAAATTATCTATAGATCGTTTCCGAGGACACTTCCTCTACATTTAATGAAATTTTATATTGTATCTTTCTTCATTCCTGTGGAGAATCGACTTGTATGCGAGAATATTCAATCATCGTTTAATAAGCCAAACAGAAAGAGAAAAAGGAAGGACCAATATAATATACATAAAGTGCAAACAAACAACAAATATACACAACCCACGGGCCAAGGTATACACAAGTTTGGGGTAGATTATCATGTTATGCAACTCGATCGATCCAATTGCAATTTTGATATCTACAGATCCTAAGACTCGCACCGTACATGCCCAACATGGTGCAGCTAGCATTCTTCCAATTTGGACACAACTTATTTTCAAACTGTCTACGTATCTTTTAGAGTCAAAAGCATGATTTGATAAGATGCGTAAAAGTATTTCACACCGTAGATTCATAGTTGATTTCTTATATATCTCCGCGTTTATTCAAGCTGGACCATCCAATGAGGCATTGAGGGTGACATTTTCAATATAGAAACTGCACATTATATAAGAGGATGTCATGTCAAACGCAATGATGTTCGTAGTCCATAGACACATGGGCAAGATCGGGAAGTATATTTCCTATATTCAACTCGAAAATACAAGAGATTAATGTTTTAAGATTCTATTATAATAATTCTCACATGACATTGTGATAATCCTTTTGTAAAGAACTAGGGCCTTCCGATCAGGACTTTCACAAAAGAAAAGGCCCATTTGAAATTTAAAGTTTTGCTTATCATATGTGAAGTAAACTCAAAATGGATGTCGCTCTCAATACAATCATGCTCGTTATCGTAAGATCTTTACAATAGTACATGATGCTAACATGCATATCAACTCCAACTATTTGATTGATTTTTCTCCAATACTTATTTATTCTACTAAAGCTCGATCTTAATGCTTCGCAACATCAAGTTCAACATCAAATTCATCGTTCTCATCATCAATTTGAACCCTACTCTTATACTGATACCCGCGTGAAATCCATATGAAATACACCAAGTTAAACACACCAAGACCTGCGATGAGAAAATAGAAATTATCAACTCTCCCTTCATTAACATTCTTCGTCAACCAGTCAGGGCGTCCATGTCTACCCGTGGTGTTGTGCACCATATTCACAACGACTGCGCTAAGGTAACTTGCTCCTGCCATAGTACAAGAAAACAATGAATTCGCGACACTGCTCATGTTCTCCGGGAACTCTTTGTTGTAAAACTCAATTTGTCCAATAATGTTAAACCCCTCCGCGAAGCCCATCACAATTAATTGTGGTGCCAACCAAAACACGCCTACGGGCCTAGAATGGGCCAGAGTCGTTTCTCTCCTCCATCGCTCGACTAGGCCCGCAACAACCATTGACAAGATTGAGAAAACCATCCCAATTGCCATTCTCTGGAGCAAAGTGATTCCTCCTTCGACTTTTGTGACTATGCGAAGGGATGGCACTATAATCCTATCGTAAATTGGGAGCCAGATTCCTATCGTGATCATGGATATGACGGATACTGATCCAGCTGGGATTTGGAAATGTGGGCCAATATGACGGTTCATTGCCAAAGCTTGGGATACTATGAACGTTCCTTGTTGCGCCATTGCCATGAAACAAATGATACCGGAAGCCCATACGGGGATCACCTTGAATAGACATTTGGTTTCTTCGACCCGTTGGACGCTAGATAACATCCATGGGTTGGATACGGATCCATCGGGTTGTACTGAGCCATTAATCACTAAGGCAGCTTTGTTAAAGAACCTACATGCATGAGTCAAAATCAGAACAATTATTGAACATAATTTAGAACTTAAATATTACATCAATTGAGGAATACTATTATGAAAGTTGCAACAATATAGTGCACATCAATTTTGTTTAAAAATGACATCTTCTTGTGCAAAACACAACATGATTACAGATATACTTGTCAAGTATATAGTATAGGTCAAAGTCAGATTAATCCGCACGTTAAAGTAAAAATCTTAACAAGTAGAAAGTGATGCAGATAAGGTACCTCATTTGACTGGATAGCTGGAGTTTCCTAACGACTGTCCCTTTAACCGGCGCCGGGTCATAATACGCCCCGTCAATATCCTCCTCATCCGGGAGCTTAAGCTTTCTTTTCCTAAAAGACGCGACTATCACTTGCGCAATACCACCAAACACACTGCCCTCCGGCTTCACATACACATAAAAACGAGTTCCAACAAAAAACAGAATGATGGCGCAGAACATGAGTACGGTAGGAATTCCAAACCCGATAGTCCAGCTAACAGAGTCTTGAATGTAAACCACAAGGGTCATAGCAATGATCAAAACCGCAGTGAATGAGGTGTAATACCAATTGAAGAAACTGTTAATCCCTTTTCTTCCTTCTTGAGTTGAGGCATCAAATTGATCCACACCAAAAGGCAAGCTGCATGGCCTAATGCCACTAGCACCAATTGTAAGGAAACCTAAGCCCAAAGCTAAAATCCCAAACTGGGAATTGGTGGGACCTGTGCATTGTTGGTGTTGTACGTTGCACTCTGGAGGGTGTAACTCAGGCCTCCATGCTACGAGTGTCAGAGTCACCATTCCCTGTTCATGATCAAGAAATTTGGTTTAATTACTCACATTTTTGTCACTGTTGCTAGCTTTTCATTCAATTATCTTTCATTTATATGGAGTAGTAATTTATGTTGGTTCACATTAAGCACGCCGCTAGGTTGCTTAACGTACATAATTGTGTCAAATGACATGACTCTTCTCCGGAAGTATCTAATTGATCTTGAATATGACATTAGAGGAGGAGCAGAAATGAAATTCATGAAGTGTGAAAAATATTTTAGAAATTTGAAAAAGGACAAAAATACTAAAATGTCAGAAAATTTAATGGTAAATTATGGAGTTTTAAATTTAGGGGCGGCAACTCCACCCCTGATGTCAGCATATGAAACAAAACGGAATATGGTATGAGTAAATTTACATAGGGAAGGAGCCAAGAAAACAAATGAAGATATTTCAAACTTCTTCCTTTTATGTGCTAAAAAATTGCAATCATTATTTTTCGGGTGCACACCACATAAATCTCATCAGCCTCAGATAATATATACGGAAACTCGATAATTAAAAATCACAAATTTAATTCATTTTTTTCCACCTCTATGGGACTATACCCTACCACTTCTTAGACGAGACAGATCTTGACAAATATCAAGACATACAGGCATCGTGCAATGATTATAAATCGGTACCAAAATTCAAATGCGTGTGGCATGGAACAAACCAATAGGCTTAGACCATTCCCAATGGGTGGTCTTACGATTAATAATAGTCATGGTGATGGTGATTTAATTACCAATCGTAGAAAAAAATTGTCTAAATGGGTAAACGATTTATCGTGAATAGTGTTTTTTATTTTTTTATATATTTTTTTTTAAACTTGCTTAACATATTATAAGAGTGTTTGTTTAGAAGTTAAAATTAATGAAATTGAATTTATAAAAATATATTTTTAATTACGAGTTTAAAGGCCGTAAAATTTAAAATAATCGAAATATTGGCCAAGAATTCGCCTCTATTCAGAGAATCTAAAAACCATGAAATCAAACAGAACTTTTATATTTTATGAATTATAATTAAATGAAAATGAAAAAAAAATATAAAGGTTTGGCCAACTGGTCCACAAAAAGTGGGACGACTGCCCCTCCAATTCAGCCGTTCCAGGGCTGAATTGGAGGTCAGCTATGGCCATGGTGCTCCCATTGGAGCACCGTCGGCCATGGCTGCCGCCACGACCACTCCCACTTAATCAAATTGAGTGATCCTTGAATTCCAAGTCTTATCTTGAGAAACATAAGCATAGCACGTGAAACATGTCGTGCCAAGCCAAGATTTTTGTGTAGGTACATTAAAACAATCTCAATCAAATAATTTACCAACATTTAAAAGTTTATTAAAAAAACTTCGATTCATATAACTTGGTCTGCTGTTGGTCCACTAGCTAACCGATAACAAACTAGTGTTCCAGTTTTTTTTTTATTTTTTTTTTTTGGAAAATTAAAATTTTATTAAATTGAAAACTAAGCAGCATAAGACATGCCACAAAGTCACAAACAGTACAGCGATATTGATGAGTGATTGAATTTCATCTCATCTAAAAGTTTCGAACTCACAAGAGCTGAAATCTACTATTTATATTAATCTCCAATACTCCATCAAGACTGGCGATTTCAACCTCTTTGAGTCCATTCGTGGAAATTTAATATGGGCGGAGATTGTCTCTCCGGAGATTCAACTCGTCGAGTGGGTGTGAGTCGATACCATGATAGAATTTCATCTCATCTAAAAGTTTAAACTTGTAGAGAGGTGTGTAATTTAACCATTTATATTAATACTCCAATAATGAGTTTCTGGAATTTAAGTAATCAGAAACCACCAGTTAAAATTTTGTTAGTACTGTGGTTCTTACTTCCATTTAAAAGATCGATGCAGTAATCCAATTTGTAAAAAAGACATGACATCAACTGACCAAATCTAGTGTAGATTAGTGGATTAAGTTCCTGTCTTGAAGGAGACATATACTTAATTATTATGAATAGTAATAGACTAATAATAATCATATTCAACGGCTTAAAAAGTAGTACTATATTTAATTTAATTCTCTTTTGGTGGATACTATTTCAGAACTTATTGTAGACAAGTCATACAAAAATGTGTTAGCAAAATTACCTTAGGATTAATTTTTAGCATATTTCTAAAAGTAATTTCTGAAAATTACTTAAAATGTAGTTCGACCACTAAACAATTAAAGTCCGACTCTGTGCATACCGATCTCCGGGTGATATAATTACAAATTATTACTACAATGCCAATCATCCTAAGGTTTGATCAAGTGGAGTTCTTTTAACCTCGAATTTTGGTTGCTTACATGAAATTTATATTTATTGTGAACATATTTTAAACTTACTGTGTCTGTGACTAGTATGATTAGATTACAAATGATTGAGTTTATTAAATTCGCCGAGTAGTGACAGACCAGCCGAAATGCGTCTACCATAACAAATTTGTTATCATGATGAAAATGGTAGACATTGGAGTGTGCACCTTCAAAGATATGATAATGACATTAAAATATAATAGGAGTAAATCTTTTAGTTTCAAGAATGCTTTAAAAGTAGAATAAATGCAAATGAAAGATATTTAATCTATTTGTGATACTTAAAGTCCATACCGAGAATGTGGCCATTGAAGCAAAGGCAATGGTTCTAAATCTGCCCAAGTACGAATCCGAAATGTATGCACCAACTAGCGGAGAGAAATTTGTGACACCGGACCAAACATTAAGCACATTCGATGCGAACACTTGGTCCATGTGAAATACTTTTAGCAAGAACACCATGAAATTTCCAAGCAGCCCCATCGAAGCCAATCTCTCAAATGTCTCGTTCCCTGTCGAAAATCAAAAAATAAATATCATACTAATGAATGAGATATTGGTATCCATATTACTCAACAACTGGTTAGCCTAGATGTTGGCTTCCTAATCCTAATTATATCAAGAATTATGGTTCCAAGTATTTGTCAATCTTAGCGTACGTCAATGAGTAATATATTATCTTCTCCATAAAAAAGAGTGATAGAACAAGAAAAGCATGATAATTACATTAATCTTAAATCTTCATCTTCCAAATGCCAACAAGTGGATGAAAATAGAACTATACTTTTTTAACCGTTCTTTGCCTGTGAAGCTACATTGACATATATACGAATTCTTTTTAATTGTATCATTGTCATATGTTTTAGTTCCATCTTTAGTGTGCTACTATGTCATAATTCTTTTTTATTCTTTTATCAACACTATTTCATACTTCTCGGCAATAAATTATTGATAAGAGTACAAATCAATTAAACCTATAAGTGAGCAAGAAACAATAAGACGGGCGCACAATTTGATACCAAGTTGAAGCGGCCAATAATTTGACCAAAACGGCTCTAGCTCTCTGACTATGTCCCATTACCGGCTGGCATTTATGATTTATATATTAAAATCTCTCTTTAAGGAAAAAAAGTTTCAAATTTTTTCAATTTGTATCTTATAGTTTGGAAAATAAAATGAAAAGTTTAAAGAGACGTAAAGTGTTTAAAACTTTCGAGTTTCAGGTTCATTCTGAAAATAAAATAATGCGTCTCAATACTTTTATTTCGTCAAAGTGAAACTTAGCTTTAAACCATGTTGGTTGGGTCAAAGATTTTTTCCCAAAACTTACAATATTGTTGGCACTTACCTTGTGAGTTGGGACTATAAACCTAATACTATACTTGTAATGACTTGGAGGTGATCTTTCTTTTAGTACTGGCGATCACTTTTATGCTGCTTTTAACTATGTTAAAAGATAAATAAATATTTTTTTACCGTTTAGAAAAAGAAAATTTATATGCACGTAAAATTAAAATCTTGTAGATAAGAAATTGTGCACTTATAAAAGAACGTGGGGACTATCTTTTTGTAAAAATAAAATAAAGATGACTCGAAGTAAAGCCTGAAAGAGAATTGTGTGAAATGACATGATCATTTTGTGGTAAGAAGTGGTTCACAAGGATTTCACTGCCTTACGTTAGAAAAAAGGCACAAGTACATAACATGGGTATGCAACTATGCATGCAACAAACATGTGTATCAGTGCAAGCATATGCGTGACCTAATTGTCTAATGAAGTATCACCGTGAGTTCAAATACATGATACCGCATCGGAATTTCACCCAATATAAAGTTTAAATTCGCGTAGAGTTGTAGAATTTAATCAAATATATTAGTTCTAGCTCTGGCACATTGAGTTGTAATGTACGAAAAGAGACAAAAGGAGAGAGTTAAAACCCAAGACAAAAGGCATCGCCTTCCACCCGCCGGGCTTATTCTGTCGTAGGGGTGCTTTCAACTCATCATCATGTCCATTTTCCGTCAGTCGGAACTCGTAGCCGTGTGTATGATTTGTTATTGGGATTGAAACAGCAGTGGAATTTAGTGCACCATGCAAGCCAAGAAGAAGAGTTGAGCTTCTTGATCTTGGCTTCTATGGACTTCATTTTTGCTTGCTATGTGGGTAGTGAATTGTGAACAAGTCTTTGGTTGTGTGTGGGCATATATAGGTATTATAATGGCCCACATTGATTATTGATGATAGTGTAAATTACTACTATCTTCTCAAAAAGAAAAAAAAAAAAGAAAATTACTAATACTTATGAATTATGTCCATACCTATAACTAAATAAATATACGTACCACACACACATGGGGTATAATTAATTTGCTTTTTGTTTTTATGTATAGTGAATATGAATGATTGCGTTGAGTTATCAGACTCATCACGGTTGTACTTAATTTTCAGTGTAATGACGAATTCATTTAATAAAGTTGCTCCCTGGTCAGTTCATAAAACCGACGTCCACTCAACATAATTCAATTCCTAAGGTGGAGGACTCCAATTTGATATGTAAAGTAAAGCGTGCAAATGCTCCTTCACTACGTGTGCCATACATACGTTTGTCTTATTTCAAAGGTTTAAGATTCCATACCTTAATTACTTGATTGACTACTTTTGGTGAAGATGATAGGAGGAGATACAAGTACAAGATCGAGGAGCCGGATACTCCACATAGGTTAAGATCGATCTCAAAGTATCTAATGATTTATATTTTTGGAAAATTGATTTGCACATACATATTGGTAGCCTAAATTGTTTATACTATATAATACTTGCAAGTTGTTGTATATATTTAAATCAATTCATGAGTGTTCTCCCTGTAATATCCCAAAACTTTCAAAGAGTTTAAAGTCATCGGTAGCACTATCCATATTATATCAATAGGGAAAATTACATAGGGCTACCCATTTAAAACGACGCTTTCGATTCAAGGTCTACTTGGGACAATTACATTTAGTCCAAAACCCATAATTCCGCTGACAAATTAATTGTTTATCCAATTCCATCACACCCAAACAGGCGTTAAGGTAAAATTTACTTCTTCTTTCTTCATCCATCTTCTCCAACTCCCTCCTCCTTCCTCCATCTTCTTATTATCTTCTTCTTCTCCGGTGGATCCATTCTTCTTCATGGTTCCCTCACTTTCTTCCTTCCCTTTTTTTTTCCTTTTTTATACGGTGGAGCCCACAAGCTCCGACAGTCAGAATATGCTCGGAAAGGAGTCGAGATCATCCATCCGAGCGAATTACCCAATGAGTCGCTATGATTCGGTTGAGCGCATCACGCCCAATCGAGTTGTTGAGTCATATGCAACCAAATCGAAGATAAAGCTCCGATTTCGATACTCATCTTCGATTTATATTTTCGGCTTTCAATTTTGATGTTTAAATTGCGGATTTGAGGTTTTTCGAAAAGTTATGGGTGACAAATATAAAATTAAATATCCATGGACTTGAATTACAATTTGTCAAAAGGTGCTAGTGTTTGGCAACTTTCATAATCCAATAATCTTTGAGGGGCAAAATTGACTTTTTCAGGTTTTAAATCGAATTTGTTCAAGTTCGTGGACGAAAGTGTAATTGTTTTACATCTAGTTGGATGGAATCATAATTGGTCGACTAAGTGATACTAATGTGTAATTACGACATCTAATAAGAGGTCTGGATGTAATCTCCCCTATATCAATATGCATGGTGAATCTTTCTAGACAAACTGTGGAAGAAAGTACATGCAATAGATTGTGGTACAACATATCACCCGAAGAGCATGTCAGGAGTAAATGAGTGGGTCTCGGTGAACAAGTTAGCGGGACGTTATACTCCCACTCGTGGATCATTTCAAGCATTTTTTGGAGACTAGAAGAGTTTCGATCCAATATTATATCATTGAGTTTCTAACACCCAACTTACTAGTTGACTCCTTTCAACGATTCATGGACCTTATGTTGGAATTTCAGTCACCAAATAGGCTTGTCCATGACTTTACACCTCAACCAAAATGAGTCCCACACATTAGAAGTGAAGTTTCCTTGAACTTGTATAATCTACTAAAGTAATAGATGACACTTAAACAAGAATTACAAAAATTCATTGAAAGGTGAAAGAGTAATCGAGGCTTAAAGTGTATTGGTTGAAGCATTTATATTGGAATGCCAAGAGTTGAAATGAGAGAAGTTCCACATGGCTAAAATGGGAAAAGAAGGAACTAGATAAAAGTTCAAGACTTGGTTATGGGTTTGAGCCCAAGGGGCACCCATGGGTTTGCAAGGGGGAGGAGCTAGATGGCTCCATCGCTTGACCCAAGCACTCCTGCGGACCTGGGCCTCGGGTTCGGGTTATGTGTGGGTCCGCAATCTTGAGTTAGCTATAATCTTTTTGGGCCAGAAACCTACTGCGTTTGGTTAAACCCAAAAGAAATGTCTGAAATGAAAAGCTCGTCAGATCTGTCTGTTCGGAATGGGCTTGGGCGAAATGGTGCAGTCCATTCGTGAATAGTATGCTTGTCAAACTCAACTCCTCAAAACTATAAATAAGTCCACCCAGGTTCGGATATTGTACACACTTTCGAAAATCATCTCCTTCTTTCTTCTCTTCTTCTCTCAAGCCTGTTTTTCATACCATATTGAAATAGTCCACTCAAATTCACGATTTCAAGTGCCAACTCGCAAATTCACCTGTTGTGTAATCTTGGGAGACATTTTGCAATTTGCAACCGTAGGCATCTAAGCGAGACAAACTTTTGTTACGGATGGAGAGCCAACTCTTACCCAGCAATCCTTATTCATAGGATAAGTGGCCTATGTAAAAGAGTCGGCAGGTGAATATGACTTGTACGTTGTTAAAGTAGGCAAAGAAAGAAAATGGAAGGTGAATGACTCATACTCTTGTTAAAGTAGCAAAGAAGAAATTCTACATCCTCTACAATCCAAATAACCTTTTAACTGTATTTCGAAAATTTACGTGAAATTAGCATAAATTGTTCATGTTATAGGTTGAGTTTTAAAGTTAAACAGTCTCTCTGAATGGAGTACGCTTTTCTGACGATGGAAACAGACTGCTTCAACTCAAGCTGAAGAAGATGGTCCAATAAACTTGCACCACAAACAAATCTACACCTTGTACATGTTATCACAAACTTTGATACAATAATCTCTTATGTTCTGTAATTATTATCTTGCATATGACGCAATTACTGAATTGTACTTTTATACAATCTAGCAAAGGCGCCGTTCATTCTTTACTACGAATGTGCCTAAACATATCAACTATCAGTCTTAAACATGTCTATTCTTTTTGTCTATTGCATATTTGCAGACGAATCATTTGGCAATTCATAATATACTTGCTCCGTGTCAAAAAGAGATGTTACATGTTACCATTTAGAATATCCAGTAAAACTGTTACATTTCAATTCACTTTCTTTTTGAAAATATCACTAACCTAATAACACATGGTAGCTCCTACATATTTACAACTTTATCACCAATTTATTTACTTTTAATCCAAAGTGAACCTCCACTTTCATTATTTAAAAACCAAATATAACGAATGTTTTGCGTTGGAGGAGTATATGATATGGTTATCACAATCTTTCAATTATTTGTTCATGAAAATTAACCGATTGTTTGGTATAACTAACTTCTTGTTACGAATTCATGTCGTAATGAAGACCAAAGCAAAGTCAATCTAGAAGTTGAGTTAGGATCTAAGTTTTAATATTGTTTTTATTATTATCTAGATATTGTTTAGATATTTATTTATGGTTTTTATTATGTACTTAGGAGTTAAGTTACTAAGTTAGGGAGTATTCTATTAGATAGTAACTCATCGTAGCTAAGTAAAGAATATTCTTAGCATATGCTTAGTGGGCTAGATCCCGTGGTCTTTTGTAGAGGTTATAATTACTTCAAGACCCTTTCATTATTATATATCGAAGTTATGAGTGTTTAATAGAACTTAGAGCTCTTTGGCAAATGCCTAGAGTAGGTATTCTGAGTACGTGTAGTTTCTTAATCTTAGCAGTAGACGCCTCTTAGGTTCGTGAAGTCTCGTGAATATGTAGCAATGATTCTCACAGATCTACTCTCGCCGAGATATAGGGATTGCTTGTGCTCTTTAGCACTGTGATCGCATTGTAATAGAGTTATTTAGTAGAATACCTAGCCTGGTGTTTTAATACTTATACTTTGCATAAGGGGTTTTTGGATTGATTGGTTAATTGATATACAAATCTATCCAGGATATCCTAACACTTCCACTGAGTTAAAGCTTAATTTAAGCTTTGTTGTAACTTTAAAGTTTAATTGAACATTACCACACACTAACTTAATTTCAACTCCGTTAAACAGTTATATTTTTACTCCTGTCCTACTGTTTTTCTCTTTATGCTTTTTTTTTAAATTTCTATAAACAGTCTTAACAAGATCAAATAATTAAAAATAATTTTTAAAAACCCATAGGTTTTTTTAGTACAAACATCAATTTAATGTACACACTCTATATAGCATATCTTTAAATCACAACTCCATCAAAATTGAGTTAATATTCATACAACTCCATCAATTAGTCAATATTTATATATTATAACCTCATTTTAACTCACTCCTGTAACTCTGTGCTTATAACATACGGTAATACTAGATGTAATACTCGATGTTACGTAATTTTGTTAAAAATGGCTTTTACGTCCAAAACCTGATTAAACGAGCCACACAAATTTGTTACCTTTTTAATTGCAATTAAGGGTGATTAATTGATTATCGTACCGAAAGATTTGAAGGTGGTGGGAGTTTAAGCCGTATAGTACTAGACTACTAGTTCTTGAGACTTAATTGATTGGCTAGCCGCAAAACAAAAGGTTGCACTCCATAATTCCATGGGTACCCGCCTGCAAAATACAATCACGATTAAATTAAAAATTAAATTTATTTTGACGTCTCTAACTCTCTGTTGTAGATGTGTCTAGTTCTCCTTCGTTCATTATTTGGCATCTTGGCCTCTACTAAACTCATTGTTTGGCGCCTTTACCTTTGATGTTTCCAATCTCTTGATGCTCTCTCTCAAGACAAACTCATGTACGAACGTTAGTGGAGTTTGCGGAGTTTGAGAATCCATGAAATTTTTTGGTGATGAATTGAGTAAACTTGTGCTATACCATTAAAAGGGAGATGATAAATGAATATATATAGAGCAATGGAAAATGTAGACGGAAGTTTAAAAGACTTCTTTTTAACATGTTCATGCATCCACATAGTACTTTGCATCATACTTTTCACCATACATTCTTACTTCTTGTTTGCTTCGGTGAATGTAGTACATTAAATTTGTTTAATTTATGTTCATGCATGATTATTAAATTTTTAAAATTTATGTTCATGCATGATGAATTTTAATCCATTAATCCTTCAAGGGTATAGGTGGAACAACACATTTGGTGTTCAATGGCTTTTTTTAATATTAGTAATAGATAGTCTTCCATATATATATAGTCTTGTGGACAGGTTCCAAGTGGAAAGTGGATTTGTTGGTTTGGTCAAAATATCTCAAGTTAAGATTGAGATAAATGAACGGTCCAGGCCAAGCCAGGCCATGTAGTGGGCAACACAACTGGTTTAGCTGGGGTGCACTACCTACAAGAGTTGGCATTGACTGGTGTAACTGATATATATATATATATATATATATATATATATATATATATATATATATATATATATATATATATATATATATATATATATATATATATATATATATAGTCAATTAGTCACAGATTGTATGTCTACAAACTTACACTGTCTCGATTCATCGGAACTACACACCTGTTGTCTAGTGATCTTTATAATTTAATGTAAAAGAAAATGAAAAAAGATAATTTATCTATCCTCGATCGCTGGTTCTCCTTAAACTTCGACCATGCATCTATAGCCGATGGAAGAGAGCTAGTCCCCTTTCGACTGGTCTGCATTGGACAAAACCGTTTAGATTAATGATTGAGTAGGTTATCGAGACTTCTGTGAGATGATATGAAAATCATCAAGAACTGAAAATCAAATTATATTGATAAAAAATGAATAGTTACAGGAATGAATGAATGAATCTCTGTTTCAGCTGTTCTTCAGCTTAAATAACCAATCTAACTAAGTACAACTCTCATAGCTTCTGGTACAAGTCGCATTACTATTTAGTTCAACAGACAAAACGTAATATGAGAAACATGCTTTTCCTTCAAATGCTGAAATGTGCTTCTTCTTTTCTTCTTTGTTCTGCTGCTTCTTCAATCTTTTCTTCTGCATACTTGATCCATTGCTTTAAGCTTTACACCCCCCCTCAAGATGAGCATGGATATTCATCATGTTCATCTTGGATACAAGATGCTGATAATGAATAGCTGAGAGTGGCTTAGTATAAACATCAGCATATTGCTGTGTATTTGATATATGAATGAGCTTGATTAATCCATCAGCTATCTTTTCCCTGATGATGTGACAGTCAAGCTCTATATGTTTTGTCCTCTGGTGTTGAACATGATTATGTGCAAGATGAAATGTTGAGAGATTATCAGTGAACAAGAGCACCGGTTTAGTTTGTGTAATATGTAGTTCATCCAGGACATACTTGATCCATCATACCACATACAAAGCAGCTTGCAAATGCTTCTATATTCACCTCTGATCGATCTACTAACAACCTGCTGCTTCTTTGACTTCCAACTGATAAGTGTATCTCCAAGATAAAAACAATAACCTGTCACACTTCTCCTAGTGTCTACACAAGCACCCCAATCTTCATCTGAATATCCTTTAAGCTAAAGATCATTTGAGCTGCTATAGAAGAGACCTTGTCCTATTGTCCCTTTTAAATACCTGAGAATTCTATGAGCTGCACTAAGATGCACATCAGTAGGACAACTCATAAATTGACTCAACATTTGTACACTAAAAGCAATGTCAGGTCTAGTAAGATATAAAAGTCTCCCCACAAAAGTTCTGTAAACTTTTGCATCTGTCAGTGGAGTTCCTGAATGTTTTGATAATTTAAGTTTACTATCCATTGGAGTTTTCTCTGGTTTGCAATCCAGATAAGAAGAATCTTTCAAAATGTCTATAGTATATTTTCTTTGACACAAATTAAGACCAGTTTCAGATCTGACAACTTCAATTCCCAAAATATACTTTAAAACTCCAATATCTTTAAGAGTAAACTTATCATGCAGATAATGTTTTACAGCTTTGATTTCATCAAGATCATTACCAGAAACAATAATATCATCAACATATATAAGCAAATATGGAATATTACTAATTAAGAATGGAATATTACTAGTTTATCTTTACTAATTAAGAATGGAATATTACCAAGGTCAATTCGCTTGTTTAGTAAACAAAGAAAAATCTACCATGCATTGTTTAGAACCAAAATAGAAAGTGAATCACCAGCCAGAACCACTGTCTAGATGCTTGTTTAAGACCATAGAGACTCTTTTTGAGTTTGCAAACCTGAATACCATTACCATAACCTGGTGGTGGTTTCATATATACTTCTTCATCCAGGTCCCCATGCAAAAATGCATTATTGACATCTAGCTGATGAATGTACCAATTCTTTGCTGTAGCAACATATAATAAGATCTTCACAGTTGTTAGTTTAACCACAGGAGAAAAGGTGTTAAAATAGTCAAAACCTTCTTCTTGTGTATCCTTTAGCCACAAGTCTGCTTTGTACCGCCTGCATCGCCATCAGCCTTGAGTTTAACTTTATAAACCCACTTACATCCTATAGTATGCTTGTCAGGTGGTAAATCTGTAAGAATCCATGTGTGATTCTTTTCTAAAGGCTCAAGCTCTTGTTGCATAGCATTTTACCACTCAATATGCTTAACAGCCTCTTTATAATTTTTAGGTTCACTGATATAAGTAATTGAGGTCAGAAACATTTATGCTGACTAGAAAGCATATCAGTAGATAAAAAATGATCTAAAGAATACAAAGAAGGAGCTTGAGTATTAAAACTAACAGAACAATTAGCATTAGCAGATGAATCATTATGATTTTCGAGAGAAGGAGGAACATGATATTGATATATATCTAAAACAGAAGATTGTTTCCTTACTCTAGTAGATCTTTTCACTACACCGCATGTAATTATCTCGAGTCTCGCAACCATGTCAGGTGAAAAAGAATTGTTCAGACTGAATTGTGTATCTGTGTTCTGCATACTTGATCCACTAATGCCTGAAATATTAGTATGTACATTATGATTAGCTTGATCTTCTTCAGCAATGTTATGAGCTATATAAGTTGCAGGAGACAATAACAACTCAGGAGAGGAAGCAGGATTATAGAGATCAATAGGATCATTAATGATAGGATCAGATAAAACTAAAGTATCAGGAGATAAAAGTTTTGAATTGATTTTGAAAGGAAACTCATTTTCATAAAAAATTACATCTCTGGAAATAAAAACTTTATGAATTGCTATATCCAGCAACTTATACCCTTTCATACAAATAGGATAGCTTAAAAACACACATTTATTTGCTCTTTTATCAAACTTAGTTCTTGAAGCAACCTGTGTAGAGGCATAACATAAACAACCGAAAATTCTCATGACAGAGTAATCTGGAGATTTATTGTAAAGCATGGCATAAGGACTACAGTTATGTAAAACAATCAGAGGAACACGATTGATAATATAAACACTGTATTAACAAATTTCAAACCCAAAACTTCATAGGAAGATGAGACAAACAATAAAGAACGAGCTACTTGTAATAAGTGTTGATGTTTGCTTCTACTCGCCCATTTTGTCAGGAGTATCAATACAAGAACACTGATGTATTATTCCATTAGCATCATAAAAATCCTTGAAAGAAAACTCAACTCCATTGTCAGAACGAATTGTTTTAATCTTAGTTTTAAACTGAGTAAGAATAAGTTGATAAAAATTCTGCAAATGTGTTCTTGTCTCAGATTTGTAACGCGTAAAGAAAATCCAGGTGCAACGAGAATAATCATCAACAATTGTAAGAAAATATCTTGCTCCACTATAAGATTCCATTGAAAAAGTTCCCCATATATCAACATGTACAAGATCAAAAGGAGCCTGAGAAACAGATACACTTGAATGAAAAACAAGCTTCTTTTGCTTGACATACTGACAACCATCACAAGGAAGAGCTGAATTACAAGGAGAAAGGTTCAAATGCTCAATACAATGAATTTTAGTCAATGGATAATGTCCTAATCTCAAATGCCACAAAACAGAAGGATGTACAGAAATGCTATCAACTTTTGCTACAGATGCAACATGAGAAGATATATTCAGTGGAAAATCTTGTTGTATATGTAAATGATAAAGTCCATCTTTATGCCCAACATAACCAATCATTTTGTTGGACAAATTGTCCTGCAAAACACAATCATCTGCATAAAAAATAGCACACAAATTGTTTTGAATACATAGTTGTCGAATAGAAACCAAATTAAACTGGAACATGGGCACATATAGAGCATCTTTAAGAACAATATTAGAAGTTAATTTCATAGTACCAGTATTAATAGCTGTAGTAACATTTTCAGTTGGTAATTGTATAGATTTAGAAGTTAAATTAGGTGGAAAAGAATATGAGTCAGCTGTACATAGCATGTGATCAGAAGCACCTGTATCCAATATCCAAACATTTTGCATAGTTTTAGAAGATAAAGCAAAACCTGTCCCCTGGATACCTGAATCCATTGTAGGAGAAGCTACAACAGTGCCAGCCCACACCAATGTATGTAGATGCTTCACCTTTCTTATGAGCTTTGACAAACTCTACATACTGAGCAAACATATCATGATCAAAGAAATTAACAAAATCAGTATTAGATTCAATCTCGTAACCAAGATAGTTAAAGTCGCATCGCATGAGCTCTAGAATTATTCCCGTGAGCCACATCAGTTCCATTTCCTTGAGATGAATATTGTCACGCCAGATCTATACACTTTAGGACCCTTCCAATTAGGAGGATATCCTATCAATCGATAACATCCGTCAATAGTATGACCGAAGCCACAATGTTTACACTTTGCACAGGACGTTTGTTCTCTCTATAATGAGCTGCATTAGCCACCATTGCTGAGTTAACATTGATGTTATCATCTTGTTGATTGACCATCATAGCCATTGAGTCCATCGGAGATAATTGAAGACCTCTTTGACCTTCTTCTTGTTGCATAATAGAATAAATCTTGGACAGAGTTGGTATAGGTGACATTAACAAGATCTGACTTCGAATAGCACTAAAAGAATCATTCAATCCCACCAAAAAAACCAGTATTGAATCCTTCTGCATTGTCACACTCAATTCTTGAGTCAAATCACAAGAGCATTTACCACACTTACAGCTACGTAATGCCCTATAGTTGTAATACTCATCACAAAGAGTAGCAAATTGTGTATAGTAATCAGTAACAGATTGAGTTCCTTGCTTGATAGAACTGATTGCCTTTTTCAATGAATACACTCTTGGCCCATCACTCTTCAAATAACGCATTCGAAACTCATCCCACAAACCTCTTGCAGTGGTAACATAAACCAAAGAATTTCTAATTTGTTGAGTACATGAATATGTCAACCAAGATAAAATCAACGCATTAACCTTTTCCCAAGCCTCAAACAAAAGTAAATTCTCAGGTGGTGGAGTAGGAATCGAACCATCAAGAAAGCCAAATTTACCTTTCACCTTTAAGGACATGTCCACAGATTTCGCCCAAGCTGTATAATTGGTTCCATCAAAAGTTTCAGCTATCACACGATTGCCAGCACTTTCATTTGGATGGATGAAATACGAAGATTGTGGATTATCAGTAGGACTGATAACTCTTGCAAAGAATACTCAACGGGCCATATCGCCACCAAACACCGTAATCACTGAATCAACACGATCAACCATTGTTGATCAATCAAAGAAAACGGTTATCTCAGATAGAAACCAACAAATAAACAATCGATAAGAATCGATAACAACAATCAGAGAAGAAATGCGGAAGCAAAATGGTCACAATTGATCGAATTTCACCACGATGATACCATGTGAGATGATATGAAAATCATCAAGAACTAAAAACCAAATTATATGGATAAAAAATGAATAGTTACAGGAATGAATGAATGAATCTCTGTTTCAGCTGTTCTTCAGCTTAAATAACCAATCTAACTAACTAAATACAACTCTCATAGCTTCTGGTACAAGTCGCATTACTATTTAGTTCAACAGACAAAACGTAATATGAGAAACACGCTTTTCCTTCAAATGCTGAAATGTGCTTCTTCTTTTCTTCTTTGTTCTGCTGCTTCTTCAATCTTTTCTTCTGCATACTTGATCCATTGCTTTAAGCCTTACAACTTCAAGGCTCAGACGTCCCCATGAATTGTGTGTGTATTAAATTGTGTAGTTTAATGATTTGTGACTTGTTTTTTATTTATAGGGAAACATATCCATAAAATCCAGATTTTGCCTCCTCAATTACAATTAAATTCCATTGGAACAAGGGTGAGACTGTGGACCATGCTCCAATAAACACGATCTCTCAAGAAACAACGCCTCAGGCCTAAAGGATCACACGTATATTGTGGAAGACACCAAGTCCACATCAGGTAGTAGACATTTTGATGACTCTGTGAAAGCTCCTGATCGACTTATAGATAAGTGAGAGTAGGCGATATTTTCTCAAGTATAAATGCTAACCAGAAGCTAGCATATAGGATCATCCAAGGTTTGACAATTGAACTCTTGCAAACCGTAACATCTATATGTATATATAAAAGACCAGTTTTTATTCCATCCATTTTGTATAGGACTCAAGCCAAGATTGAATGTGAGAATTTCTTTCAAATTTTATGTCTTTCTTTCAAGCACAATAAATAAAAAAGCTACATATGGTAAGAAATCTTTTCAAATACCGGTTCCTTCCTTTCCGCATATTTGACCTTCGTTCGCATTTAATCTTAGTCTGTATCTATTCATTCTCAATTCATTTGCTTGCTTCATAATTTAGGGTTCTGCTTCTTTGTTCAGCAAATCCGCGGCCGTTAATAATGTAAGCATTCGGTTTTTCTCTTATTTATTCTTCCGTCGACTGTATCTAATATCTTCTATTTTTCATCCCTCACCATACCTTTCCAGGGAATCTAACATCGATTCTTATTTGTGTCATTGAAGTATAATTACAAATTGTTCGCTTCCCGCTTCCAACCATGCAAAAGTAAGTATGCAAATCAGTATATTTCATCTTAGAAATATCTACTTCCACACACCGTAGATACGTACTATTCTGATAAGGATTTCACGTGTTACACTTTTGTGAATTATCAGCAAATCAGTAAGTCGGAGATGGTATGTTCTGTCAGTAATTCTAACATTCATTCTTTTTTGTGTTTCTATTTTCAGTATACTTACCGATTATCCTTATTCAACCGAAGCAGTCAAGTAAGTATTTAAATGTAACGTTTCAGTATTTTATAACAATGGAGCCAAACTTTTATTTTAGTATCATACTCATTTTTTTTTTTTTTTTTTGTGATTTTCTATCCTTATAGTTGATAAATGAGTCCTAAAAGATCTACTCAATCACCATCGATGCTACTATTAATTACCTACCGAACTACAACTTCAGATTTTAAAGCGTGTTGTACCATAAAGACGATGGTTTCAAAGGCGAATGCTAAAGATGAGGTACCTTTATTTCGACTCTACATGACATATACGTATTATGGTGTATTAATTACTAATTTATGTCATAAAATGTTGTTGCATGGATCTCAATAAGATTGCATCTAAAGACGTTATTCATAAATGTAATGGACACCGGACCTTTTACGACATTCCATTGTCATATGGTGAGATGCGATTGAATTCAAGTGTATCGAAGTGGAAATGTTCAATGTTCATACCGATTTCGTGGTAAGATCGACAATTCATTAAAGTAATATATAGATTAGGTTAATGTATGTTATAATTTAATTCAAAGGTATGTAATGATTGATCTTTTCATACATAATAAGACAAATGAAGCTAGGAGACTTTTGAAGATTGGAAACGCTGTTGGACACTATGATTCACAGTACCTTTTGTCCGTAGTTAACATTACTGATACAAAGCATTCAGATGCAAGACTTGAAGGTGCACATGAACTCTGGAAACTCTACAAAGACGATGGTCAACCTTGAACTTGCAAGGGTTAAACTTCACGAATTGATTAAAAAGATACCGTGTAGGGTACGATTCACGATTTCGTCAAATTTGCATAAAAGAGCATTCTAGAGTATTGTTTGAATTCCAATTTTTATCATTTCACATTTTTTTCGATTCTAATTCAATTCAGAACTGTCCCAAGTGCTATGCAGATCATGAAGCAGCAGTAATAAGTGGTCGTGATTGTACCTGCCAACAGCCTAATATGATTTGATTAGTGATCAACTCTCATAACTCTGCTATCCTCTTTTGTTTAGTCATGTTGTTAGGTGATATATGTTTCGACAGTCTGCTAATTTATTCAGATTGAGTTTACAATTGTTTATTTTTGATCCTTTACTTCAATCAGATGTGATTTGGTTATCTTATTCCGAAATTAATTAGTCAAACTATACATAATCAAGCCAATATCAATCCACATAATATATTGTAATTAGTTTCGTTTTTTCAATCGAATCGATCGAATCGAATCAGTATGAAATATAATTCAAGCATTGAACTGAATCGAATCAATGGAATTGAATTGAACGGAATGAATGAGTTCAAATTGAAGTTCGCCTGCCCATTCGCCTCGCTTCAGTTATATTTTATACTATAATCTGCTCAGCCTCAGCTTCATTAATTCATTTACCAAATAATTTCAGTTGAAAAGAACAGAGCCTTACTCTATAAAATCTGTTAATTCTATACAAAACTTATTGATGTATACGCTTCTATGTATTAGGTTCCTTCGTACTACATGTGAATAATAAACATAACAAATAATATACACTTCCATTCAAGTATTTTCGAATTATGGTTATTGTTAGAATATCTCAGTATTTTGATCATTCATCACATGTTCCTATCTTAGCGTAAAGGTGATTAAGTACTCGTTCACTTGAACATTGTAAAAGAGGAAATCATCGAGTATAATTAGTCTAGTAAATCTTGTATTAGGATTATAGGTCTCGAGTGTAATTTTATTTCAAGAAGACCATGAAGATCAATCCTAGCAATGGAGCTTTTCCAAGATTACAATACCGAGATTGCACAAGATTTATGAAGACACCAAGGTTTAGTCTCACTGAAATACTATGTCCTTAATCCTTTCTTAAGTACATTTAGTTACTTTTGAAACATGATTCGGAAAATATGACATCATGAGTATGGAGCATGCAAGCCATCGAAAGGCTAATGTATCCGCTGAAGACTACAGGACAAGAAATAGTACATATGCATTAATCAGACGGGTAAAAGCCGCTAAAGCACATTCCTCTCGAGATATGAGACAAGGACTTCGAGTACTCATTTCAAGATAAGTATAGATCAATTTGAATTGTGTCTAACGGATAACATCCCAACGACTCTCTAATTCATCTATAAATATCACACACTTAGATGTCGAGAAATAATCAAGAACTATCTAACTTGCAAACTTACAATCTAGCAAAGTATTCTCTCAAGCACTCTACTACCCTTTCTCAAAGCTTGCTTGAAGAATCACTAGTAGTTCTAAGTTGTCCCAACCTTAACAAGAGATAGTTATTCGTAAAAGAGTTGAATCGTCAGATAACCTTTCAAGCTCATTCTCCGTAATCGACATCAATTACTGGGTCAAGAAGAACAAATTGCCATACACCTAACAAGTGTATTAAGTAGTCTTGTTCTATTAGCTCTCAAAACATAACCAAAAGTTATATGAGAAGCCTCTCAAAACCTTATAACAAACACCATCAAGGCGTGAGTAGAGGAAGTAATTGATTTGGGAAATCAGAATAACTCCAAGGTTATCTCGAGTAGAGGAAGTATTTAGCTCTAGGAGTCGGGAATAACTGGGGGAACATTTGGGAACCAATTGTTTAAGAATCTTAGAATAGGATTTTGTAAGGTGAACTCAATTATCTGCTCTAGTGAATTCTAGGTCGCAGAAGACCGAAGTGGATTAGTTGGAGGATTACGCCACCTCCGTATACCACTATACTTGCTGGTTATTTACCTTTCAGATTTATCTTTCAAAGAAAGCACACACTTACTTATTGTTTCGCACTTACCTATCTTAAAGTCTTCCGACTGAATTTAAGTATCGAAACCCCTGTGTTTCGAGAAATCGTTTATCGACAAAAGTTTAAAAGACTATTCACCCCCCGCCTTTTTACTTTGCGTTATCTCGACCAACAAGTGGTATCGAGCAGAGGTTCCCAAGCCTTCAAGATCAACCTAGATCCCCGTGATAGGTGAAGAAACTTTGTCCTTTTCTAAGGACTATATAATTGTGTTAAGTGTGTAGGTATGTCTCGAGCGATGCACCCGCTCTAAAGCCGTAAAACTCCGAGAAATGGAAGAACAACATGATGCTCCATCCGAGGCCATTAGTGATGAGATGATCTATGTCATCAATGAAGGGCCTATCAAAATCGTATAACTCAAACAAGTCACCGAGGTTTCATGGAAGAAAAGCCTCATAAGGAAGATGGAAGCGAGGACATGGTCATAGTGATAGTGGTCATGTTGCTCGTGGAAGCATTATGTATGAAGACAAGCCAAGAGAGCTCGACATCCAAGAGGCTAAGAGACATGATTGATGGTCAAGCTCAGAATATAATCATCGATCGACACTGAGCACATACAAGTAAATCAGGTGCTAAACGGCTAAAGTTGCTCGCAATCGATTGAAGAAATCAGTTTAACCGAGAAAACCAAAGAAAACAAGTTCAAGTTCTTAAATTCAAGTTCCAAAACTTCAAGCAAGGTCCCACCAAACTCGAAGAACTTGATTTCGTGTTTACTACTCTTATGAGTGATATGGCTGCACTTGGTGAAAGCAACAGATACTCCCAAATGTAAAAGATAAAGACTATTGTCAAGTCTCAATCACAACCGAGCACACTAAATTCTTTTATTTCAACCAAGGAATGCCAAATATTACTCCAAGAGAGCTCTTCTCTCATCTTGCTACAGAGATTATGAGACAACTCGTAGAGAACAAACAACCGAGAAGTTGCAAAGTGTTGCTCTAGTCTCTCAAGGTACTTCCAAAAGAAAGATACCAAAGACGATCTCAAGAAAAATGCTCTTGCAAGAAGACACGGAATAAATTCAAGTCAAGAGATTGAGAGAAGAAAAGCTAAAGATAAGTCAAAAAGCATCTGCCCAAACTATCATCAATACAAGAATATTCAACTAAACAACTCTCTCAAGACCCCCATTCGTAAAGGTGTTAGTACCGAATCGCAGAGATAGGAAATGATATCCGCTATCACAAAATCTCGTCACTTCAAGAGATTGCCCCGCTTAAACAAGCTCAAGACAGTGACAAGAAGGATGTAAGAAATTACAAAAGAAATCAAAGGGCTTACCGATCAAGAAAGGAAGAAGATTCAAATCCAACTTGATGCTCTAGATATCGAGATGATTCTCAAGATGGAGATTCAGATAACTCAAACCTACCATCACCGTAATTGTGTGGAATCACCCACAACAACGTAATCGATTTCGCCTTAAGAAGAATGAAATGTGGAGTTGCCGAGATTGCCGGTCCGATATCTCCAACATTGAAATGTGTCTTACGGCTGATGAGGTAACTAACATTTCACAATTTCAGACTATGAGAGTGATGATGGAATTGAGGATCCGAATTAATCAGAGTGAATTGATCGCTAGAGAAAGAATTTCGAAGCACAATCCAAAACCGTAATTCTAGAGGAAAGCAAAGAAACTCTTGAAAAGAGGTTTCGAGCCAACCAGGTATCTCGAGAACAAGAGCGCCAAATAGCCCTTCGAAAAGTCGATATCCGAAATGAAAATTTTCACAAACTAGCCTCGATGAACTTAATAAGAAAGTGATGAAGTCGCTCGAGAATGAGGAACTCAAAGAAAGAGCTATCCTTCCAATCTTATGCAAAGGCTAGTGACACTCAACCGAGGTTCAATCATATCCGAGATCCCTCCGAGAAAGGTGGACTTGGACTTGATGAACAATCAAGCAATTCCTCCTCAAGAAGGATGACAGTCGACTTTGTAAAAGTCAACAGAATGGTTCTTCAACCACCTATAGCATTGGTCAAAAAGCTAGGGTTGACAAAGGAAAAGGAGTAGCAACTCACCTTTGAAAGAACAACAAGTTCACAAGAAATATGTGGATAAGGTTTCAAAAGAAACACAACCTCGCATATGCAACCATCCACAAGTATATATTACTAAGAAGGAAGAATTGTCGAATAGGCAAATTCTCAACTATACCATTTTATGAAAATAAAGATGGTGCAGAACTAGTAAGGCTTCAAGATCGATTCAAAGCTAAAGGTGTTCGAAATGGCATCGCTATCGTATATTGGAAAAGTCCTTTACAACAATATAAGGAAGGACAAGAACAATGGCAAGGTCGATATTGTATGTATCAATAAATGTATGGAAGAAATCTCAAACCATCGAAAACCGAATGCCAAAGCTAGAAGGAACTCGCCAGAAGGCTAAGTTTTCCAAAAGCAACCCGTAAACCCGTAATCCGTAAAGCACCAAAGGGAACACCTAGAAACACCCCAAGAAGGAAGATTGAGATCAAAATTACTAATTTCATCAGATCTCCTTCGATCAAGTTAGACAAAACAAACTCCCAAGAAATTCACTAAAATGTGGATTCCTACCGAAGAATGTTTAGTCTAAATGGTTCTATCTCAAGCAAGAACCTAACTCATGTTTCGTTGTGCGTAACGCCTCGACTAAGGCTCAATGGCTATTTGATAGTGGATGCGAAAGCACATGACAGAGACAAAGCAACCGTCAACTACAAAGCTTGTAACATCGACCGTATATCGATTTGGAGGAGAATTAAATCCTCTCCGATTTCGCAACGCAAATTAGGATCTTTAACAATTACCGACGACATATGTTAAGGGTTTGAAATACAATCTATTTAGCATGAGCCAGCTTGTAGACAAGGGATTCACAGAAATTCAAAGCAAAGTTTTGCAAACTTATCGACAATGAGTCAAAGCGCATACCTTGGTTGATCGGCGAAAGGTAGTCTTTATGTTGCCGATTGGGCATCTCGCCACAATCAAGAATGTCTCATGGTGAGTCAATCTGTCACATGTAAGAGCACCGTTATGGCACAAAAGAATGAGTCACTTGAACTTCAAAACTCCGAACAAACTTGCCAAGAAAGAGTTAGTGGTCGGCCTTCCCAAAACATCTTCGTAAAGGATGGTATCTGCTCGTCACGATGGGGAAACAATCTAAGATATCCTTCAATTCCAAAATCGTACACTCTAGAAAGTTAGACCACCGCAACTATTACACATGGATCTTTTGAATCATCTCAGAATTAGTTATGCAGAAAGAAGTATGGTCCGTTGTTGTAGATGACTTCTCAAGATTCACTTGGGTTGTTTTTCCAAGCACAAATCGATGCTAGGATGGAGATACCAAACTTGCTAAATAAGCTTGAAGTCATGAAAATGACAAGGTATCTCAATCGTAATGTACTATGGATCAATTTGTCAACCAAGACATAAAGGAGTTTTGTACAAAGAAAGGTATACAACATCAACTTTCCTTCAGAAGAACACCACAACAAAATGGTGTTGCGTAAAGGAAAAATAGAACTTTAAAGAAGCAAAGAAGGACAATGTCAATGACATCAAATAAGTGAAGTTTATCGTCAAGTCAGAAACACAACATGCTACACTCGTAATGTATGTTTGATAAACAAACACCATGACAAGACCCCTTGTGAGCTCTCGTTGGTAGACCCCTAATATTAAACATCCGAAAGTGTTTCGTTGTAGATGTTTTGTTCTTAACAATGGAAAAGAGTATCTAAGAACATTTCAACCAAAGGCAGATGAAGGAGTGTTTCTTGGTTATTCTATGAATAGCAGAGCTTACAACAAAAGAACAAAGAAGATTGAAGAATCGCCCATTTTGTATTCTATGAAGAAAGCAAGAAATCACCCCTTGTCGATGAACTCTCGTAGGTTCAAGGAACTAATGTTAATGGATTCAAGAAGAACACTGTAAAGGAAAACATCATTATGGAAAGAGAGGATGACTCTGACGAAGAAAAGCATGAAATGCCTAGTAACAACCAGATGATTCTTAGACATGATGAAGAATTTCCTATGAGATTTCCAGAAATGGAAACTGAAGATGTTCATCAGAGAGCTAATTCTGGAAATGACCTCTCGACAGTGCATGTTTCGTAAAGCCTCACACCGAGCAAGTGTCGACATTCAACGCCTTCTGGGTACAAAATGTCATAGATAATCAAGAAGTATCAAGTCATAATCATAGTGATTCACATTCAGATCACATAGATGTCAACCCTACTAGCCCCAAACCCATGATGAGATGGATCAAGGATCATCTCAGAAGGATGTGATCGACCAATCAATCAAGGTGTTAGGACTAGGAGAGCAATAGCCTAAAATGCTAATTCTCTCTTTCGATGTTTCATCTCAAACATTGAACCTAAAATATTGAAGAAGCATTAAGAGACCAAGACCGGATCTCCGTAATGCAAGAAGAGTCGATCGCTTGAAAGAAACAAAGTCTGGAAACTAGTTCCATTTGTAGAAGGAATATCTGTGATTGGAACCAAGTGGGTTTTCAGAAACAAGATGAATGAATATGGTGAAATAACCAGAAACAAAGCAAGGTTGGTTGCCAAGTGATTCACCCAGACTAAAGGCTTAGATTTTGATGAGTCATATGCACCAGCCAAGCGATTGATGCGATAAGACTCTTTCCGCCTTTGCAATCATAAAGAATTTAAAGTTTATCAGATGGATGTCAAAAGTGCATTCTTGAATGGTGAACTTGCTGAGGAAGTCTATGTTGAACAACCACCTGGTTTTGAAGTTTCCTCAGAAAGTAGAATGGTCTACAAGCTACAGAAAGCTCTATATGGACTGAAACAGGCTCCAAGAACATGGTATGACACTTTGGCCAAATACCTTCTAGAAAGTGGTTTCAAGAAAGGTGAAGTTGATAAAACTTTATTTACCTTAAATCATGATGGAAAACTGCTCTTAGTTCAAGTATATGTTGATGACATCATATTTGGATCTAAGGACAAGCAACTTTGTGATGACTTTGCAAATCTCATGAAAAGTAAATTCGAGATGAGCATGATGGGAGAATTGAACTATTTCCTAGGATTGCAAGTCAAACAACTCAATGATGGAATATTCATTAGTCAGACAAAGTATGTAAAAGACATGCTCACAAAGTTCAATCTTAAGCCTTCTGAAAAGAATGTTAAGATACCTATGAGCATAGGAACCAAGATGACCTATACTGAATCAGATAAAAGTGTTGATGAACACAAATATAGGAAATTGATAGGTTCACTACTTTACTCATCGCAAGTGCACTGATATCCAATATGCGCTTGTGTGTGCTAGATTTCAAACAAATTCGCAATCACACTACAACATTGCTATGAAAATATTAAGGTATGTGAAAGGTACAATAGATGTAGGTTTGTGGTACCCTAAAGAAAGTGGATCGAGTTCGTGGTTATTCATGTCGATTATGCTAGATCAATGCTTGATAGGAAGAGTACCTCAGGAACTTGTCAATTTCTGGGAGCTAGACTTATCTCATGGTTTAGCAAGAAACAAAACTCAATTGCAACCTCTACCACGTAGGTTTAATATATTGTCGTCAGTTGTGCAACACAAATTCGTGGATTCAACAACAACTCGTAGATTATGGACTCAATGAAGAGAAACTCCCATTTTCGTGATAACACAAGTGCTATTGCAATCACACGTAACCCCAAGTTCCATGCCGTAACAAAGCACATTGATGTTAGACACCACTTCATCGTAGACCATGTTGAAAAAGGCAATATAGAGATACTCAAGATTGGCAATAAGACCAACTTCAGATATCTTCACCAAGCCCTACAGAAAGCCGGTTCTTGACCTTAAGACATAATCTTGGGTTAATGGAGTTGCCTAAGGACTGAAAAATGTCCTGAATCTCTAAAGTCTGAGTAAGCAAGGTAGAAAAGAAGTAGGCCTCTGAGAACATGCTCTCAGAAAGCCAAGTTGTTAAAAAGTGATGCAAATGTTTCTGAGTAGCAACACTCAGAAAGGCAAAACATTTCTGGATCGGGTATCCAGAAAGGCAAAGGTTGGTACACACTCAATGGGTAAATAAGACTAGAACTTACTTACTAAGAGTGGGTCAAATACATTCAAACAACTGAAATTTCTGATTCTTGAATTCAGGAAACTATTTAGTCATAAAGAGAAAAGACACATAAAGCCCGAAAAAGTATAAGTTCTGGGAGTCAAACATGTCCAATGTCTTGTATTTTTGCCATTTTTATGATAAATAATATAAAGATAAGGACTTGACACTCAGAATGATAAGCTCAAACGATTAAGTGTTCCTACTCTTTACTAAGTGACACAATGAATGTAGCATATTAAAAATCCATCAAGTCGGCACAATACCATTTGTTGATTGATATCATTATAAGATATTCAATATAAACCCTTGATGTATAAACGTTTGATCTCAATGGCTGAGATTAAAACAAAGCAAGTAATGTCTGTTGAGAAATGCAGACATGGCCCACTAAGCATTTAATGAAGTACAAAGGTCATACCATGCCTATGCAGATACAAAGACACACATTCATATTCAGCTATATGTATGTCAGTATCTATGTCTGCTATATATATAGGAATTGGGCAAAAGACAAACACTTTTACCAAATCCAAAATTTCATACTTGCATCAATATAGCAAAATCTCTCAAGATTTCTGCAAAACTTCTCCTGCAACTCAACTTCTTGTGCTTAGTCTTCTGAAAAGATAGACTAATCTCGATTATTCTTGCAAAACTCATCTGTAAACACTCACTCAAAGACTCTATATAAGAGATGGCACCAAAGAAGATGACCACCAAGAACCCTAAGGTCAAGATCATCCGCCTCCTACAAAAGCAAGGAGGAAAAGAACTCAAGGTGTCAATAAACACCTTCTAGGAGAGTTTACCCTTCTGACCGAATCCAAGTCACAAGATGAATTGGGAGCTTTTCTTGTGAAGAAATATGTTTCATAGCTATTTCTTCAAAAGCGATAGAAAACCGATTTTGGGAATGTTGAAAGTTCCCATATCTACAAGTTTCAGTGTCGCACCAAATGGACTTTCCACATCGGATGTGTTGGAGTTCTACAACAACTCCAAAATCTTCACAAAAGTTGTGAATGATGTAGAAGAGAAGTACATGCAGACTGAAGTTCAAGGACAAGAAATTGTCCTAGACTGCAAGACTTTCTGCAACTTATTCCGATGGAAAAATCGAGGAACAATCGATTTACATCAACATCGTGGATGCCCATGATTCAAAGTGTTAAGGAGCTATTTGAGGCAATCCATTGAAAATGCAAAGGGTTGCCCATCAAACTTTGTTCGAAGCCATCGAATCCTACCATCTCGTAAACACGAGTACTTTCGCTCTCATTCGTCCATCGTTTGATGGCAACAAAGGTGGAGTAGACCATAAGCATGGAGAGATGGATGATGATGCATCTTCAATAAGAAGCATGAAGGGCAGGAAACCCACTTTAATTGGGGGAAGTACGCCTTCAACAAATTTCTTGGGCACATTGAGGAATTTGAGCCTAAAATCATCAATGGCCTTGCTGAGACAAAGGCCAATATGCATTTCGTCTCGTAATTTGCTACATTCGAAACAATGGGAATAACTCTTTAAAGAGACAAGAAATCCCAACCACCAACTCTCTTTCGCATGCCTTCAAGAAAAGGAGAGAATTGATGCCGAGAAAGCTCGTAAAGAGGCGTAAGAGCTTGAAGTCACCAAAGAAGGTGAAGAGGTCTCGAGCAAGCTCCCGCCAACCTCCAGCCACAAGAGAAAGAGGACTCAAAGCAAGAAAGCCTCTAAGTCCCAAAGTGTACAAAAAGCACAACCTTCAGGAGACAAGATCTCATAAGATGTTGTTCGGCCAGAAAGGCAACACCAGAAAGCCCCAAGAATTCTGAGACAGGCTGCTCCAGAAATCTCCAGAGACGATAGAAATATCATAGATGGGTTAGCTCCTAACTGACAAGGACTCAATGATGATGTAGTACTTACACAAGTATTCAAAAGTCCAGATTGAGACCCATGGAGGAGCATCAAGCTCAGCCCTCAGAAGAAAGGAGCCCTCCAAAGCAGGAAGAAAATGGCCCGAAGAGGAAGATAGAGTGATGGAAGATGTTGACATTGCTTCCACATTCACAATGCCAAGACTTAATGTAGTCAAGAAAACCTGTTTCAACAGGTTCCTCAACCTTCTGAGAGAGATCAACTCTCAGAAAGGGATCAAACTGAGATGGAGACTCAGAAAGATATTGTGGAGGAGACCAACAATGAGCAAAGAGAGGCTGAGGAAACTCCACTAGTCCAAGAGACCCAAACTCAGCCTGACTCTATTCAGGTAACAAAAGTAGTTTGTATCTAACTTGTCAACATTAAAATGTTAACTTGTTACTCATAAGCTTCATTTGTTACAGGCCAACTTGGAGACACAATTTCAGGGGGAAGAAAACTTGTCCACTCCCTTGAATCAAGAAGAGGTTCCTCCAACCTCAGAACATCAAGAAGAGCCTGTTCCACAGGTAGTAAAAGTTATCTCTGAACAAGGAATAACTAACTAAAATTGCTCTTATGTTCTAATATTCTTAATGTCTCTTTTAGGCTACAACTGAGAAAGTAGTGGAGGTGGAACCAACACCCCAACACCAAGAGTTTCCAGAGGCTGAAAAGCACTCTGAGGAAGTAGTTACTGAGCCTTCTGTTGAGAAGGTAAGTATCAGTAAACTTTCCTTAAGAAAATTTTGGTAAAATTCACTACTTAATCAATATGTTTGTTCTATCTTACAGGCTCAATCAGAAGAACACTTGGACGGAGAGAATGTGATCTCATCTCCAAGAGAAACTAAAACCATCGAACAAGCAAGATCAAGAAAGGTTCCAAACCCCAAGGTTTCTCGAGAAAGATGCCACCGAGCTTCCTCACTGGAAGTAAGCTAAGTCTCTAAAGCATTTTTCCACTTATCTTTCTCGATAACAAGTTTCTAAACATATTTGATTCTATTTCTCGTTCAATCGTAAAGAAAGGATGCCGAGGATCACTTCTCCTCACATCAAGGTATCTGAGGCCTCTGTGCCCAAACAAGCAGAAGTCCAAGCAAATGAGCCTAGTGTTTCTATACAGGTATGCTCAGAAAGCTTACTTTTGCACACAGATACTAACACAAGTAGTTTGAACAAAACTAACTTGATCTCTTTCTTTCAGGCTCAAATTCTAGTGACACTCAACTTATTCCAAGCCTTTAAGAAGCACACTCTCAAGAAACATCTAAAGTGCTTCAGATAATGGCAGAAACTCAGAAAGGCCGATCTTTCTGAAATTGCAAGAGTAATTGACATCCCAGAGAAAAGGGCCATAGCAATCAATCTGGAAGACCATATCCATGCTATGTTTCCACGTAATCATATTCTTTGCCACTGATGGATGATAACTTCTTAAATGAAGTAGCACAAAGACTCCTAGCAGACTTTCAAGTCACGATGCTCAAACCCAAGAGCAGATGGTGACCCATCCTGCCTTGCCCAGCAAGCTCACAACCTACCCTTCTGAGCAAGAAGAAGTAAATGGGAGGATGATCACACTTCCTAATGTGATCAACCTGGTTTCTGAAGATGAGAATGATTACCAAGAACCTCCTTCTGAGCATCCAAGTCAAGAAGACAAGAAAAAGGATGATGATGATGATCAAAATGATGATCCCCAACCTGGAAACGGTGGGATTCAGAAAATTAGCAAAGGAAGTGCAAAAAAGGCTACTCCTTCAAATGCTCAGAAAGCCCCATCATCATCACCACCAAAGTCTCATCAAAATACCCAACAGGCTGAACAAGACACAATTGAAGAAATCACACCATCGAAGTTCGTGGATTGAACAACCTGATTTAAGTTGAAGAGGAGAAGAGAATCAACTTAGAGTGTCAAGCTCTTGTTGAAGAAAAGGAAGCCAAACTCGAAAACTCGAGAAGCTAATGCTAAGGAACCGCACTCCTAGATGAGCAAAGGTTGTTGAAAATGCCATCGTTGTCACCGTGAGATAGATGCCATGGATGACAATGATGATGAAGAGAATTATGCTAAGGTCGCATCGTAAATACCTTCTACTTCTCGTAACAACATACTCAAAGGCAAACAAAAGATTGCCACTCGCAAACAATCCAAGAAAAGGATTATGAGAATGATGTCAAATAAACCCAAACTTGATCTCCCAAGGTAAGATGAGAGGCTAATCACTAAGGAAAAGCTAGCCCTTCGGCGCCTCAAATTTTCTCGCCCAGTGCTTCAAGAAGTGATGAGCACAGTCCGTAATAAGCTTTCTTGAACTAAGAGACAAACTTGTTGCTCAAGACAACTAAGTCCTACACCATTCCCGTAAGAGATTGCTAAATAGAGCAACCAAAGATAGCTCTCTCGTAAAGACTTAGCTCGATCAGGAAGAAGATCGCAACAATAATGCCAATCAAGCACTAGCAGATGCTACTTATGCTACTCAACAAGTCGAGGCTATTCTAAAGCCTCTTGAAGAGCTCAATGTAAAAGAGCAAGTGTTGGTTAGCAAAACAAGGACATGAAAGAAGAAATCCAAGAATTGGTCAGGTGCATAACAACCTCCGTAAGAACTTTGAATCACTGCTTATGCTATCATGAGTCACTGCTCATGACTAAGGGGAAGGAGAGATGCCTCTAAAGGCAGAGGAAGAAAAGAAAACAATCAAATCTCCTCCTCAAGTCAACTAGTCATTAAGGACACCACCGAGACACCCTCAAGAAGAAGTTGTTCCAGATCAACCAAATGTAAAGTCGAGAAGTATGGTCACTAGGGGAACCAAGTCCTTAGATCTCGATGGGAACAACCAAAGCTTCAAGAAGAAAATCAAGAAGAAGGTGAGGTAAGAGGTCAAGAGAGCAAGCCTCACAACCGAACATCAATGATGATGATGAGGATGAATCACATCGATGAACATCCACTTCACAAAAGAAGCAAGCAAGCCCTTACAACCTCCTCTAGCAAAGAAGGCCATTAGCACCGTAACCCCTTCCGAAATACCAAGTCACTCAAGGACTTCCACCAAAGACAAATTTCAAGGCAGAAGAAAGAGTCACATGATCTCCTCGATGTAGGCCACCCAATGTAAAGGCTAGAAGGGATATTCAGCTTAGAGCAAACAAAGAAACTCATCAATAAAAGCCAACCGATGCCCACATTGAGTATGTGAAGACCAAAGAATGAAGAGTCTTCATATAGGTGCATTCAACAAGAAAGGGTATCGATTCGAACTGCAACATCTACTTGTCAATGATAAGTTTCAACTCCCATCTTCAACCGTATCCTAAAATGGAGTGAAGGCAAGCCAAATTTTCTAAAACATGAGCACCTTCATGCTCGCTAAACTTTGAGGTTGAAAAGAGAAATGATGCCGTAAAGATGGACCTTTCTTTTCCTTGTCCTTACCCCAAGCCGTAAGATGTGCACAAGACAAGAAAATCGATGGTACCTACAAAGAAGCATAACAAGCTAGGTGTTCATCCCTATGAGTCATTCTACATGACAAAGGATGAATATCCGATGATATTCACTATCCGGAAGAAATATACAAGTATTTCAACCTATCCGAAATGCAAGTAGACCATGCCTGGGTCTGGGGAAAATACTACTGGGTCAAACACTTTCTGAAGAAGAACTACAATCTTGGCAAGACTTACCATGAAATTTGTATCTTATCCAGAAAGACAGAACTTTCTGCCAGACGGATACTTTATGACTATGTCCAAGAATGCAGAAAAGTGGATGATTATGTCAATCGATCCAGAAGGTGTCAAGAACTTGAGGTTTCTGAACCTAAGTTAATTTTTGAAGACTTGAAGACTAATATCTTAGAATGTTTACTTGGAGCTTGGACTCTCCTGTTGTTCTAATTTACTTAGTTTGTTTTGTTACTTTTTGTAATCTTGCTGACTGTTTCTAATTTTCTCTATCCGTAAAAGTTGCATCTTATTCGTAATCGCACTATCTCAAGATCATACTCTCGATACACTCTAATAGATGACAACTTATCAAAGAAAGGTCACTTCTTGTGATTTGGTTGATGTTTACTTTCGCACTTAATTCAACTAAAATTGAATATCATTTGAAATGATTAAGTGGTGGATTGTTTTCTTCCGTGATTACAACTTTGTAATAGGAATTTGAAAGATAGTCATGGATGACCGATCAAAAGGGAAATTTGTTAGAATATCTCATAGTATTTTGATCATTCATCGATGTTCCTATCTTAGCCGTAAAGGTGATTAAGTACTCGTTCACTTGAACATTGTAAAAGAGGAAATCATCGAGTATAATTAGTCTAGTAAATCTTGTATTAGGATTATAGGTCTCGAGTGTAATTTTTATTTCAAGAAGACCATGAAGATCAATCCTAGCAATGGAGCTTTTCAAGATTACAAGACCTAGATTGCACAAGATTTATGAAGACACCAAGGTTTAGTCTCACTCGAAAGACTATGTCCTTAATCCTTTCTTAAGTACATTTAGTTACTTCAAACATGATTCGAACATATGACATCATGAGTATGGAGCATGCAAGCCATCGAAGGCTAATGTATCCGCTGAAGACTACAGACAAGAAATAGTACATATGCATTAATCAGATCGCGTAAAAGCCGCTAAAGCACAGTCCTCTCTGAGATATGAGACAATGACTTCTGAGTACTCATTTCAAGATAAGTATAGACTGAATTTGAATTGTGTCTAACGGATAACATCCCAACGACTCTCTAATTCATCTATAAATATCACACACTTAGATGCTGAGAAATATGACCGAAGAACTATCTAACTTGCAAACTTACAATCTAGCAAAGTATTCTCTCAAGCACTCTACTACCCTTTCTGAAAGCTTTCTGTTGCTTGAAGAATCACTAGTAGTTCTAAGTTGTCCTGAACCTTAACAAGAGATTGTTATTCGTGAAAGAGTCGAATCGCCGACAACCTTTCTAAAGCTCATTCTCCAGAACGGACATCAATTACTTGGGTCAGTAAAGAGCAGATTGCCATACACTGAACAAGTGTATTAAGTAGTCTTGTTCTATTAGGCTCTCTGAACACATAACTGAAAAGTTATATGAGAAGCCTCACTGACAAACCTTATAACAAACACCATCAGAGTAGAGGAAGTACTTGATTTGGGAAATCAGGGAATAACTCCAAGGTTATCTGAGTAGAGGAAGTACTTAGCTAGGAGTCAGAATAACTCGGGGAACATTTGGTTGGGAACCAATTGTTTAAGAATCTTAGAATAGGATTTTGTAAGGTGAACTCAATTATCTTTTCTAGTGAATTCTAGGTCTCGTAAAGACCGGTGGATTAGTTGGAGGATTACGCCACCTCCGTATACCACTATACTTGCCGTGTGGTTATTTACCTTCAGATTTATCTTTCAAAGAAGCACACACACTTACTTATTGTTTCGCACTTACCTATCTTAAAGTCTTCCGACTGAATTTAAGTATCGAAACCCCTGTTTCGAGAAATCGTGTTTATCGACAAAAGTTTAAAAGACTATTCACCCCCCTAGTCTTTTACTTTGCCGTTATCTGGACCAACAGTTATGTTCACACACTCATCAGTCAGTAGAATTTTTTTACAACTAAAGTTTTGGAAGATTTTCAAATTGTTACATATGTAAAGAAAACATAAGCTATATTTAGTATGTTCACACATACTCCCTATATATGCTGCCATTTTTTATCGTAGAATTGAACACAGGCATTAAATGCTAGACAGAAAGTAATATAGATAGATGGTAAGAATCTGTTTTGATCTTCTGACCACTTCATTTCGAATACATATATAGTTAATTGATGCTTTGGCAATCACTGCCTTACCATCTATATATCTATATATATTTAAAAGATCAGTTTTTATTCAATCCATTTTGTATACTACTTTTGCCAAGATTTAATGAGGTAATTTCTTTCAATTTTTTGTATTTTCAAGCTAAAGGAGTCAAAAGAAAATCCATGCAATGCAAGAAATCAAAATCTGATTTCGTCCTCTTTTCATTTCAGCTGATGGAAGCTTCATTCAGTCAATCATCCATCTATTATTAGTAATTATATCTAACATAATCATCTATTATTAGTCTATATATATATATATATATATATATATATATATATATATATATATATATATATATATATATATATATATATAACTTTATCTACAAAAATTATCAAAATATTTTGAACATATATTTGAATTCGTCTGACAATATGAATCCATAGAGATCAATCTTGAATACTATTATTAATTAAATAATTTATTTTATTAAAATAACATGTAAATTTAATAAATAAGATAAAATTAAATAAATAAAATTAGAGCATTTATTAAATTTATTCAATCAAAATCTCACTCGCTTTATTTCATCATTAACTTAATGCAACAACATGCTGGTGATTCGAGGGTGGAGCGAAGATTGCGTGATCGGGTCAAATTAGTAGTAAATCATCGAATTACAGTATCAGTAATCTATATGATGTGTTAAATCACATCACCGTCGATCACATCACCAGCTTGATAATTGCGAATCGACGGTAATATAGAATCTAGGTGGAGCGAATGAACTATCGGGCTACCTAATAGCAAAATGCGTAAACAAATGAATGGGACTGATTGATCGAGAAATAGTGAATTAACGATGACAATGAATCGTGATTTGTTCGACTATGATTGCAAAATCGATCTTTCGTAAGAATTAGATGAGAAAACCAATTTGGTTTGAATTAATCATAACCACAAAAATGATTTCAGCCAATTAAAATTGTTTTGGGCTGCAAAGTAGATTTCTTACCTTTAATAAAATTGTTAAATCTCATATAGTATAAATTTATTTACAAAAATTTTAAAAAAAAGTTTCTTTTTATTTGCTAGGTTTAACCAATTGCAATTCAAGTCCTTCAAAAAGATGTAACTTTTCATTGTCAAGTACCCATAGGTTTTCTAAAAACCTCAAACAAATCCCTTAGCTTTTAAATCAAAGTGAAACATCAACCAAACACTAAAATCGACTTCAAACATGATCGGAAATCATGGGTTCGGACGTTTTTGACAATTAAAATGTTTGATTAAGTTGTTTATAGCTCCGATAATTTATTAGTTTGGACAACTCTGGTAGAGATATTAACAATTCCAATCCATATAATATGTAAAGTTGGTGCTCTATCTCCAAGACTCCAACCATCCATCCATCCATCCATATATTATGTAAAGCACAATGGTCTAAACCTCGCCAAATTCTTTCAATCCTACGTGGACTTTTGTGGAATTAGTTACATTTTAGTCAGTATATATTTCAATGTTATTTTTGGTATGTTGACTGTATATATAATTTTTATTATATCTCATATAACTTTATCTAAAAAAATTCGAAAAATATATGGAACATATATTTGAATTCTTCGCGACAAGAGGAATCCATAGACATCAATCTTGAATACTATTATTAATTAAATAAATTATTTTATCTATTAAAATAAAATATAAATTTATTAAATAAGATAAATAAAATACTGAAATTTTAAAAATAGAGCATTTATTAAATTAATTCAAACTACGTGGAATTAGTTGCATTTTCAACCGGTATATACATATTTCACAATATATTTTTTGTATGTTGGCTGCGTATATAATTTTTATTAAATCTCATATAAATTTATCTACAAAAATTCGAAAAATATATTGAACATATATTTGAATTCCCCGTGACAAGACGAATCCATATACACCAATCTTGAATACTATTATTCATTAAATAAACTATATTATTTATTAAAATAAAATATAAAATTATTAGATAAGATAAAATGAAATAATTAAATTTAAAAAATAGAGCATTTATTAAATTAATTCAATCCTACGTGGAATTTTGTGGAATTAATCGCATTTTCAACCAGTATATATTTCACTGTTTATTTTTTGTATGTTGACTGCATATATAGTTTTTATTAAGTCTCATATAAATTTATTTACAAAACTCCAAAAATATTTATGTTTATATTAATAGATATTTATATTTTCAATTAATATAATATATATATATATATATATATATATATATATATATATATATATATATATATATATATATATATATATATATATATATATATATATATATTCAATAATACATTTTGATTCTACGGTTGAGCAGATTCCGTATAGGGGGAAAGAATTTTGTTGCATAAAGTTTTGTCAGGTTAAACATGAGGAACTGAGGCTAATTAATGTTTTAGCACTTAGATTATCAGTTGGCTGTTCTTATATAATACTCCCTCCATCCCAGTTTCATTTACCCATATTCTGTTTTGGTCTGTGCAAATTCAATTACCCATTCCTTTAATGAAAAATCTCTTTCCTACTATATTCACTATCTCTCATTCTTTATTTACTATTTCTCCTACTTTATTCAATCTATTTCCTACCAACTTTCTTACTTTATTCAATTTTTTCTTAAAACTCATGTCCGGCCCCACGGGTAATTGAAACTGGGATGGAGGGAGTATAATATAATATAATATAATATATAAAGTTGATGAGCTAAACCCACCAGATTCATTCAAATTCTATCCGTCCCCACGGAAATTTTGATTATATGGATAAGGTAGTCCTAATAGGGAAACATAGTAAGGTTGTCTTAAGATCATGTAAGCAATGCTATTGCTTGGTGATAAAATTTTATGTCTTATAGTTGCTGAAAATGCGAAAGGTTTGCCAGCCAAATTAAGAACTAAATTTGTTCGAGATTTTGAGTGGCAACATGTAGTAATTGATAGGGATTTTTCTTTGGTGATTAAATTTCTTAAATCGACAAATTTTAGCTTTGCCCTTTGTTTCACTCTTTTCAAAGAAATTCGTATTTGATGGAAAATTTTGTTTCATATCTTTCACTATTAAATTTAAACTTGCCTATATACAAATGATTAATCATTTCTCTCCGTCTTCATGCCCGATATTGATTATCTCTTTGTATTAATAAAGAAAAATCAGTTTTTCGTATTTTTTCCTGATTTAATTTTTTACGTTTCAATTGTTGTTTCTCCAATTATGGAGGATGGTCTAAGCATAAAAGAAGTAGAAAAGTACTGAATAATATACTTATTTAAGTCATAGTTATCATGAGAATAATTAAGTTTGAGTGTACATTTTCAACAAAATTAAAATATTTCGATATAATAGTTAGATGTTGATGAAGTGGATTATGTACTCTAAGGACAATACTAAGCTAATCCAAGCTTACAAGAATGGAACTTATACAACCTTAGACCATTTCCAATGGTCACAGTGATGGCCGTGAATAGTGACATCCGTGAGCCACGACTGAAACGATGATAAAATCTAGAAAAATCATGTCCAATGGGCCGTGGTCACGACCATGAATAGTGTTTTTAATAGATTATTATTATTATTATTATTATTATTATTAATTAAATAAATCATTTCATTCACTTAAATAAAATATTAATCTCATATAAATTTATCTACAAAAATCCAAAAAATATTTTTAACATATATTTGAATTCGCGGTGACAAGACGAATCTATAGACACCAATCTTGAATGCTATTATTAATTAAATAAATTATTTTATTCATTAAAATAAAATATAAATTTATTGAATAAGATAAAATGAAATAATGGAAATTTAAAAATTAAAAACGAATTATTAAAACACATTATAAATAATTAACGTAGCATCAAGCTGCTCAAAAAATACTCATTTTAAATAGTTTAGCAAAGAAACATTCGGACAAACTAAAATATACGATTATTTTGATTTTATACACACACACACACACACACACACACACCATACCATTTTGTGCACTTTCGTTATTTTGGGCACTTTCATATATTTTCTACTATATTCTAAAGTTGATGGTTTACTTTGAAGCACACATGATCCGCATGTGCATTCTATCTTTCTTTACTTTCTTCATCCATAATGTGCCCTTGGGATGGGGCATGCCATACCATGTGAAATTATGTTCAGAGAATAATAATTTTGTGTTCGTGGGTGACGATACCACCATGGGGTTCATTGAACTGGGTTGGAAAAACAACCGTAATATGTGAAATTACGCTTGTATAATATTTGTGTGTGTGTATAGTGGGTGACCACATATCACCGCGAGATTGTTGGGAACAACCCTATTGATCAGGTTGTATACTTTTGTATTTTATTTTAGTTCCGTTTGAGGGATAGATTTTTTTGTAAAAAAAAACGTAACCGTTACTAATTAACAAGTCGGGTATTGTAGGACCCTATTTTTACATTTTCTATAGTTAACATAAATGAACACTCAATGATATAATATTGGATGGAGAATGACTACCGACCGACACCACAACCAACATTGTCTACAAGGAATTTTGACTATCTTATTTTCTCAATTAATTTATTTAATCCTCACATTTCTATTTATTATTAAAAGTAAACTATACCGTGGCATCGCCACGGGTTAGTACTAGTTTAATTAGTATAGTAAAAAAAAAAAGGTTGAATATTACTCCCTCCATCCGGTTCACTAAAAGTGTTACAATTTTCCGTTTTTGGCGTTTCACTAAAAGTGTTACATTTCCTTTTATGGAAATTAGTTTTATAATAAAATTCATTTCTAACCACACATTTTCGGGCCCGCATGTGCTTTTTCACTCAATTAATATCTCATACTCACTTTCCACCACATATTTTTGTGAACCACATACTTCTATACATTTTCCTTAAAAATTGTGTCCAACACAATTGTTTCACTTTTATTGAAACGGAGGGAGTAATTATTAATTGTCAGGTGATGCAGTGGTGCCACAACTCCCTATATATATGTGTGTGTGTGTGTGTGTGAATCAAGGAATGGAAGTGGAGATATCTTTTATGTACCGGGAAGAAAACAATGTGGCGGATTTCATAGCCAAGAAAGCAAGCTCAAAGTCTTTTGATCTAGTGTCTCGGCCTTTTAGGACTAGGAATAGTAGTGATTCTATCTACTCATCTTGTAATATGACTAATGCTTTATCATGTACGGATCTAAAAATTTGGGATGTATGTCCAATTTAACTTATAGATGTAATCTGTCGTGATCCTTTTGATATACATTTCGTACAATCGAACTAAATGCAAATATAGATCCTAATGTATATGATTACTGAAAGTTTGACTTATAAAAAAAAATTCTTAATTATTCTAGAAGTATGTAGACGCTCAGAAATCTACAATCAAAATTAGGGTTAGATATTGGGGGGCACCGACAACCTGCAAGGCAACAATAGCAAACAGAGACGTGAGATTCCGAGGTGACACCGGTGTGGTGTCAATCAAGGACTCCGACGCTCAAGTTAGATGACTGATAGAAGGAGTAATCAAATGAAAGAAACAAAGAGGGAGAGATGGTGGCAAGCGTCGACTTATCCTATTGGTTGAGTCGGTTCGGCAGATTACGGACGAGCACCGGCGAGAGGCTAGCTGACCTTGTAGGAGGAAGCTAGCTAGTCGTCGTCGGACAGCGATGGGTGATGGTGACGGTCAATGGTAGATAATGATGGTGGATGACGGTGGACGGTGATGGATAATGGTGGATGATGGTAGGTGACAATTGATGTTGATCGGAGAGCTTGAGAGAGATGGAGGCGTGAGAGATTGATTGCTAGGGTTTGTTGCAGTCAGAATGCGATGCCCTCTACATCTCTTCATCCTTCTCTATATAACCCACCCATCGTTGGAGTCTCGCCATGAATTTCGTGGAGGTCGTTGGAACGGATTAAACCGTGTCTCAAGTAGTTAGAGAGTGGACGAAGTCGGTTGCCATCGACGGACTAAGTCACCAAGCTCGGAGTTGGTTAGTTTGTTAGTCGATCGACAGAAGTCAATCATGCAAGGTCGGCAGCTAGGTGAGCTAGCTAGCTTGTCAACCACCGAAGGTTGGCAAATTGTGAGCTAGTCGTGGCATGCGGGTCGGCATGGATGACTCACCAGGTGGGCTTGCTAATGTGCCTTTGGAGTCCAACTCACGATGAAGTCAAGGCGGACTCATTAATGGATTATGGTCGGGCCAGAGTCTCGATGGGCCGATCCGCTAGTCTAGTCTAGTTGACAAGAGCGAATTTTGGCCAATACAATTTGTCCCCCACTCTTCGAGTCGAGTGGTTCGAGTCGGAGAGTAGAAATTTTATGCCCAAAAGAGTGATGCGCGCCAGATCGTAGGCCAATGATATTTTGCTCCATCAGTTACCCCGTAAGTATATCGGGATAACAAATGATAAGCTTATTGATAGAGAGCGATCGGATAGAGGTGTGGATGTCACCAGTGATCTAGTGGTTAGTTTCGCAGCAAGTCATCAAACTTGCAATGCGTAAGCTCTCGATGCATATGCTTGGGGAACAATCAACCTAGCGAGATGGATTTTTAGTGACTGCCACAGTTGGACAAGTCAATCTAGTAAATCGGAGATTTACAGACTGAAAAATTGAAACTGGGCACTTCAATCTAACAAGATGAAAACTTGCATACTAAAAAATTGTAAATAGGCAATTGTTTCGCAAGATGAAAACTTGCGTCAAATTTTAGTTTGGCAAGTCGATCGTAGGTGGTAGTTTTGCATGCATCTTTGGATAGATGAGTTGAAGCTGCGATCAAAATTTCGGGCCATGTGCCGTAAGGTGGTAGCTACGCATGTACATCTTTGGATAGATGAGTCAAGCTTGCGATCAAAATTTTAGTTCGGGCAGCCGTAAGGTGGTAGCTTACATGCATATCTTGGATGGATGAGTCAAGCTTGCATCAAAATTTTAGTTTGGCAAGCCGTAAGGTGGTGGCTTACGCATGCACATCTTCGATAGATGAGTCAAGCTTGCGCATCAAAATTTTAGTTTGGCAAGCCCATAAGGTGGTAGCCATAAGCACACACCTTGGTTGGATGAGCTGAGCTATGGCTAGCGCCTTAGTTTGACAAGTCAACCGCAGGTGGTAGCCAAGCACGCACCTTGGTTCGATGAGCGGAGTTTGCGTTAGCAATCTCGCTTGACAAGTCAACCGCAAGGTGGTAGCTCAAGCACACACCTCGTTGGATGAGCCGAGCTATGGGCTGAAAATTTTAGTTTTCGAGTCAACCGCAAGGTGGTAGCAAGCATACACCTTGGTTGGATGAGCCGAGCTTGCACTGAATAAGACGACTTGCCCGGATTGGGGTACGACTTGCCCGAATGGAGCATGCCTTGCCCGAATTGGTGCATGCCTTGCCCGATTTTAGATTGGTGCTTACCTTGTCTAAATTGGTGCATGGCTTGCCCGAATGGGTGCTCACCTTGCCCGAATGGGTGTCTTGCCTTGACATGAAGTTCAACTTGCCCGAAAAGAAGCACTAGCAAGATTTTGACTTGTACTATTTACACATTATTAATCAATTTGGGTCACAATCCTAGAATTTGGAAGTGGTTTCATATAGCCCAACATAACTCAAATCTGCCTCATACCTTCACGCCATTTTCACTGTTCCAGTCACAAAATTCAAATCAATCTTCTTCTCTCTTTCGCCCTTCTTCACGCGCGAGCTCACCCGTTTCTTTCAACTTTTGTTACAAAATCTGATTCGTGACCTCATGGTGGATTTCGGTGGAGGTGTTGTTGAGGAAATCTGTGTGACCAAGTCGGGTTTTCCTGAAGAGAGGTGTGCGCTCCGGTGAGCGGATTGCGCGTGGAGGAGAGGACGAAGCGGGTGCAATTTGAGGGTTCCGGTGAGGACGGAGGAGAGGAAGTTGAGCGGGAGAGGCGGAGAAGAGAGGTGCTTGTGGAGGATTTCGGCCGCTGTGTGAGTTTAATTCCCGGAGAATTTCCAGTGAGTCTGTTGTTTTACTATTCATCGGTTTTACCTGCTCATCGATTTTTTTTTTTTGTGTGTTGGATATCTGGTTGAGACTATCTCTAGTTGGATTTTATTTTTGTACGCCTCTACTTATTTTCTGAGCTCGAGCTGGATTGTATGCTAATTGGATGAGTTACGGTGACTGAAAGATAGTAGATGGATAAATAGTTCCGCTTCTATTCCAGTTAGCATTTTTAGAAAGCAGCTGGTATACTTTGGGCCGCGACATTTTCGTTGTGTAAGAAATGTATTGTACAGCGAGTCATGTATTTGGAGTTGTGATCCACACTTTGGATAGACGGCTCGTGTAGGATCGATTTTGTCGCAGTAGTTTGTATGAAATATTTGAGTCTATGTTCGGTTTTCGTTCGTAGGGATTTGATTTGTTGTGATTCACGCTATGGATCATGTTTCGATTTTGAGGTTTGATTCGATGTTCATGTTAGAATCTGCTTTCTTTTGCACCACTACTGTCTTCGTTATGTAGGAGTGCACTTGGTGGATTTAGACCGATTTGTTCGCTAGTAGTAGTGGTGCTATCATCTCGCTTGAGTTTGGGTAGGATATTGTAAACCCACTTAGGTAAATCATAAGTTGTTTTTTCTTTTCAAGAGCGGATGGGCCTTTTTGCTTTGAAGTAGTGTCGAGAGTAAACATGTATGTTGCTTTTTGTATCAACCGATATTCGTGAAATCGATTTGATATTAAATTTTTGACGCCGCCATTTTTGCGAATGAACATGTTTATGGATATTTTAGTCTTGCTTTTTGGAAATATTCATGTTGTGATGCTTTGTTTCCGAATGAGAATGTTGACGGGTTGTTGTAGAGCTAATATGTTGGATACCTTGCTTGGTATACATATTGATGACGTTACATATCTTTTTGGCCTATGTTGGCGAAGGGTGTTGCGTTTGAGGTCTACCGTGTCTGTCGGCTTGTAAATTCCATGTCGAACTGAGTTGGGCTTTCACATGGATTTTTGAATGAAGCTTTCTTCTTGTTTTAAACTTTAATGTATGTAGATTATGGAAGAGTGTTCGAACATACTGGTTGTGTGTTCACAATCGACTGGGGTTGTTGGTCAAGACTCGCATAATGGGTCTTTGCTCGCTATGGATCAACCTACTGGTATCCTGCCCGTCAACCCACCATCAATTCTTACTGAGGCGGATATGTCATACCTGAGGGGTCTCTACGGAATTCCAGAGAGTCCCGGATCTCGGCTTCCCTATGCAGACTAGCGAGCTGATTGGGACATCCCGGGGATGGTGTGCTTGTATGAAATCGCTTTCAAGATTGGGCTTAGACTTCCGCTTCCCAAGTTCGTAGTTGATGTGCTCAATTATCTCAAGGTCGCACCCGGTCAAATCGATGCCCAACGCCGAGGGTTATTCTCGGATGCAGTACTAGGTGACGCCATGAACGCTCAGATGCCCGCTGACACCTTTTGTCACTTCTACACGTGAAGGATGTCTCACGATCGGGTCGATTCGCACTAACTCGAGGTCGGGAGTTGATGGCGCTTATTAGTATTTGCAATGCGTCTGCTGTGTCGGCTTGGAAGGAAAGATACTTTTTGTGAGTAGTGAGCATGTGTTCGGTTTGTTGATTTTGCAGGGCTTCAACATCGTGGAAGCCTACTTGTGAGTTCGGTTGTTTTGCCATTTTGTGTGTTTTACTTTTCCTTGCATTTTTGACCGATTAGTATTTGAGTGTTCTTCCTTAGTACTCATGTGCGGAAGGACATGCTAGGTGATGGGGACAAGGTGGTTAATGGGATAAGAGATGTTTCTAGCGTGACTAGAGAGATCGACCATCTCGAGTCCAAATAACGCAGTAAATACGCATGTGGCATACCGTCATTCATCGGCTTGAGGTAATCACTTGCTCAGTCCGCTATCTCTTTGAAATGTTTTCACGCCAATTGTGACAACGCTGTTCTTTCATTTTATGTGGATGTGCAACGGGATGAGTATGACAGGTAGCAAGGTCGAAACCACCGCGCTCCAAGTAGGAAGGCCGATAGCTTGTTAGAGCGTTATGCTAAAAGTCGAGGATGAGTTCTCCGAATTGGAAGGGGCCTTCTAGCGCCCTTCGATAGCTTGCAATCGGGTTGCGAGAGGCCTCACTGGATGTCTTCGGCCTCCAGACCGCCGAGCCCTACAAGGGCCATCACTACTCATGTCCCGGGCAAGAGGCGGTTACGCCATTTCTAAGGCATTTACGCGCGATCGAGAGCCTTTCATCGGGTGACGATATGATATTGATGGAGACCATTACTTGACTTGGGTGATCTAACTTTGTGTCGTGGAAGGAAGGCCAAACCGATAACCTCGACGAGTCGGGCAATGAAGGGTCGAGCTTGCTTCGTGACCACCGAGTCGCCGCCAAGGTAATCCTCATGGTTGTTGATCACTTTCCTTTGTTATTTGTGAGTTTGTGGTTTTTGAATGTTTTGATGTTTTGATGTCAGAGTCTACCAGGGCGTATGCTTATCTACGCAAGGTTGTGGAGAAAGAGCTAGCTTCTCTCCGAGGGGAAAACAAGGCTTTGCATCATTCCAACGCGATGCTCAAGGCGGAGAGGGAGAAAGCCAATGCGGCCAAGGAGAGTGCTCAGAAACATGCAACGAAGCTTGGTTGAGGAGTTAAGCATCGACAAGGAAGAGTTAATCACGTTTAGGCGAGGCGCTAAAGCCGCCAGAGTCGAGATGGAACTAGCGCACGAGGAGGAGAACAAGAGGTTGGAGCTGTTGTTATTTAAACTGAAGCGGAATGGAGACCATCAGCTGATCCTGAGCGAGCGTGGATTTTGTTTGAAAGCCATAGAGAGAGGGGAGTCCGTTAGCTATTATCAGGAGAGGGTCAAGATGTGTGAGATGTATCTGACCGAGCATGGGGTGGAGTTCTCGGGCCAGTCTGATAGTTCCTCGGAGGGGGGTGTTGATGGAGTCATACTACTTAGTAGTTTCATGTTGGGTGGTGAAACTGTGGATGTTGTTATCTTATGGGTTATTTCTTTTGTCGTTTATGTTGTATGTTGCTGGATTCGATTTCCAAGTACTTTCTATCATTCATCATTGTTGTTTGTATTACCCTTGTAGGTCGATCGTTATGAATGTTTATTGTGACATTGGATTTTATTTTGGTTGTTCTTGGAAGTCTCGAGTCTGTGAGGCTATGAGATGTTATGTCTCATATTTGAATTTGTATGATAGTTGCAATGATGGTCAATACATAAGTATTCGACTGAGATTATCATGCATGAGTAAAGTAGTTCAAAATAATGAATAACACATGAAGTTAAAGATGCGTTGTTCTTAGAATTTATACTAAAACGTAGTTCATGATGGAGAGTCGCATATTCATAAATCATGCAAATGCTTGTCTTACGAGTCTAGTTTGAAAAAATAAAGCTAACAAAATAACATGTTAACCTCTCGACGACGCTGGTCTTGTTGAGCTCATCACTAGGTTTGTCCCCAGCTTAAGCTTCCAGTCCAAAGGAGTAGTGCTTGAACTAGTATTGGTTCGCCACTTGAATTTGGCGGCACGGGCCGTATATCTATGTACATCAACTTGTCGAAGGTGCTATACGCTTGTCGGACGTCCGTGTCACCACTTGCAATTAGGTGTCATGTCTGCGTCTGCTGGATGGCTTTGTCACTCACCAGGTGGGTGTCGTCGTCTGCCGACGGTCTGGTGTCACCACCAGTGGGTATCAAGTCGCTGCGTCAGCGGCCGGATGAAGTCACCAGCTTGGTGCCATGCTGCGTCTGCTGACGTCTGGTGCCACCAGGTAAGCCGGGTTCTGCGGACGATGCAACACGGTGCTAAGTGCCATGTTTGCGCCATCGACGTCTGGTGCCAAAGCCACCAGGTTGGGTGTCATTCGCTGACGGCGGATGCAATAACTTATGGTTGGTGTTGCGTCAAGACGTCTGGTGCCACCAGTAGGTGGATGTCGTCGCATTCGATCAGAAGTTCAATGATGGACCCTCTCGAGAGGGGAGGCGTTGAACCGCCCCCGCTTAGTTCCGGGTTAGTCAATTTAGCCTCGTCAGTTGGTTGTGACAGAGAAATCAATCTCAAAAGGCGACTCGATTCATACCTCGATACAAGTGGTGGCAAGATGTTTACTTTTGTCGGCAACTTAACTCGATAAATCGATTGAGACCGCTGAATAGGCGAGAGCTCTTCTACCGCTAACAGTGGGAGCTAACATTCTTCAGATGGTAGTGATCATCAATTTTGAAAGGCTTGCAATTGTCTAAACCATGGAGCTGTTTTTGGCGCATTTCACGGATTAAGCAAATGCAAGCCAATCAAAGTAGATGTGAACCCACATGTTTTGTTGATCACCATGGATGGTCAGCTTTGTTGAGCAAAGATGTTTTGATGATCACTGGAAGTAAGATACGCCATGTGGCATTTCTTTAGCGTAACCATGATACGCCATTCGCAGCACGAGTGGAATCGATCCTGCTGGAAAGGTCAGGGGGCGGTTGATCGACCGCATAGTCGGGTTAGGTGCCAGCTAGCCCTTCGTCGTCAAGCGGATTGTAGTGAGAAATCAATCTCATGGATATATGTAGTCACTCTTCACCGAGGATGTGTATGCCCATGCTGCTGCGTGACTGGTGAGCATCAAGGAGTGGAGACTAGTTGTGTTTCTCTCATGCTCCTGCAAGACGTTTATGGGGGGTGGGGGGTGGTGGAAGCCACCGAATCGCCAATGAAAGTTAGATAACCGACTTGCCTAGTCGCCTCGGGTGTTTTCAACAAAAGATCACCAAAGAACAAGTGTATCAAAAAATACCTCTTTAGGTGGATGGCGCTCCAAATTGGCTATCCGTCATTCTTCCTTGGTTTCGAGCTTGTAGCTCAAGGTTTACCACCTTTGTGATTTTGTAAGGACCTTCCAATTTGGTCCAAGCTTTCCACCCCGCCTCCTTTGTGTTCGAATACCCCGCGAAACCCAATCGCCTTGCTTGAAGGTTCAGATGTGAATGTTCTTGTCAAGTGTTGTGCAATTTTCAGTAGTCAGGCCCGGATCATGGCTCTTTCTCTGAGCTCATCGACCAAGTCGAGCTCGTGTGCCAATTATGCGTCGTTGGTTTGCTTGCTAGCCATTTTGTATCTCGCTGTAGGTAATCCCACTTCTATGGGTATGACTACTTCAGTTCCATATGTCATGTCAATGGTGTTTCTCCGCAATGAGTCCTCGTGGTTCAGACGACCATAGACGCCTGGAGTTCATCCGCCCATGCTCCTTTTGCTTGTTTCACCTTTTGAGACTATTCATGATAGTCTTGTTGGTCGACTCGCTTGTCCATTCGGCAGATAGCGTGGAGTGGAAAATGTAAGCTTGATTCCCCATTCTTTGCAAAAGTCTTCAAACTCATAGCTTATGAACCGGGAGCCATTGTCCGTCACAATTTGTAGGGACTCTGCACTGCAGATCACATGTTTCCAAATGAAATTTTTACCTCTGTGTCACGGACTTGCTTGAAGGATTCGCTTCCACCCACTTGGTGAAGTAATCCATCGCGGCATGTACACTCGCTGGCGGTGCAAGAGTAGTTTCTACTATGTCCATCCCCATTTCATAAAAGGCCATGGAGCAAAGGATGGTGTAGCCTCTCCGTGGGAGGTGGCCGATGTGAGTGTCTTTCGCATGAGTCACATCTTCTCACAAAGTCTAGAGCATCACCCTCATGGTCAGCCAATAGTACCCGGTTGTTAGTGCTCTGGCAAGACTTCGCCCGGAATGGTCACGATTCTCCCGCATGAAATTCAATAACATGTCCGCTTCATTATTAGTTACGCACCAGTAGGGGTCCGAATAGGATCTCCTATAGAGTTGTTCTGTCGAGGAGCGTGAAGCGGGCTGCCTTTGCCTTTACCTCCTTGCCTCGCTGACTTCGAAGTTCTCCGCTGACAAGTACAATATTAATGGAGTCATCCATTTGACTCGCTTGTTATATCGCCCATCGTCGTCATGGCTCACCTTCCATGTTGTGCCATTGTACATACACTAGGTGAATAGTCATTGGTGTTATGGTTTGGATGGCCGCCCAAGTTGGCAAGGGCGTCTGCTGGTTGTTATCCGCCCTTAGTACTGCGAAATAGAGAACTCCTCAAGAAGGACCGCAACTCGACTAGCCGGAGATAGGCGCCATCTTGGTGTCTCCGGTTTGGTAAGAGCCTCGCAATTGGTTAACTACTAACCGTGAGTCTGATTGTACCGAATGATTTTATGCCCATGTCCGAGCTAAGTTGAGGCCCTATAAGCGCCTCATACTCGGACTCGTTGTTCGTTGCTTTGAATCCATATCGAATGGCTCTTTCGATTATGTCTCCGTCTGGCAGGTAAGGACTATGCCAAGTCCACTTCCTCGTATTACCGAGCCATCAACCGAGAGCTTCCATCGCACGCTGTTCTTTTCGCAAACAAAATAATTCCTTTTTCGCTGACTTAATTCGCGGGTGAAATCACGAAGTCCGAAAAGCTGAGATTTGATGGATGCGGGTTCGAAGGAGACGCCGTCAGCCGAGCTCGACCGCCCATTTGGAGAGCCTACCAGACTTCGGCTTGTGTGATGTTGCGTAGTGGAAAGTCCGTGAGGACTACGATTGGACGACATCGAAGTAAGGGCGAGCTTCCTTGCCGAGGTGATTAGTGCAAGGCCGCTTCTCCGGGTCGGGTTTCAAGCCGATCTAGTAAGGACTTGCTCACGTAGTAGGGAGTCGTTTCATCCTCTTCCCGACTAGACGCCGCTTAGTGCGAAGTCTGAGATCGCGAGGTAAACAAATGTAGTCTCTCCCATTGGGCTTTGATAGCACCGGAGGTGTGGTAAGGTAACGCTGATTTGTCAGAGGGCGCCTCACACTCGCTCCGCCCACTGAAGTCTTTGGCCTTCCGTAGGTGTCAAAAATGGTCGACACCTCTCAAAGACTTGGTATGAACTCGCTGAGGGTCGCTAGCCTCCCAATTCTCACATCTTTAACGCACTGGGGAGGGAATGTTATAAATTGAGCGAATTTGATCGTGGTTAGCCTCAATACCTCTTTCATGACCAAATACCCAAGGAATTTTCCAGAGGAGACTCCAAACGAGCATTCGGGTTCAACTTCATATTATACCATGAGGACCAGAAGGCTTGGCGAGGTGGTCAAGGTGCTGATCGGCAACCAAGGACTTGACCAACATGTCGCTAATGTACACCTCCATGGTGTCCCCAAAGATGCTAGCTTAACATACGGTGATACCGTTGTAAGTGGCTCCCGCATTCTTGAGTCCGAATGGTATGACCTTATAATAGAAGGTTCTTCTCTCGTGACGTAATCGGCTTCTCTTGATCTTTAGGGTGCATCAAGATCCGGTTGTATCGAGAATGCGCCCATGAAGCTTATCAGCTGCAACTCGGTGGCATCTACTAGCATGTCTATGTGGGGAAGTGGAAAGGAATCCTTCGCATGCTTTGTTGAGGTCGGTGAAGTCGATGCACACTCGCCACTTGCTATTCTTCTTCTTCACTACCACAACGCTAACCAAATTGCAGTAGTATCATGGACCGATTCGACATCAAGTACTTCGACTTTCATTGATAACTTTGTTCCGGCCCGAGCGAACTTCTCCGCTTCGCTCGACCGACTGTGGGTAGTCCGGTCGATTTCAAGTCGTGGGTGATTACCTATGGGTCAACTCTTGTCATGTCCGCATGTGACCAAGCAAAGCAAATATGGTGAATTTTGAGAAATGTGATCGCTTGCTCGTAGCTCGTCTCAACTTTGCCCCAATCAACTTTGTGATCCGGATGGTCCGTGAATCAACTTCATCGAGCTCTTCCATCCTCGGATGG